>CAJFCP010000714.1:36217-69015 GCA_904066005.1 Synergus itoensis | reverse complement strand
ATAATAATAATAATAATAATAATAATAATAATAATAATAATAATAATAATTGTAACCTTTTGTACTAATTCCGCCATTTTTAAGATCTTCCTGGCCTTAGCGGGTCTTTAATCAAATTTTTTTTGAGTCAAAACATGTCTTTTGAATCAAATGTCTTTGAGTCAAATAATGTCTTTTTCAATTAAATTTCTTTGAGTCAAAAATGTCTTGAATTAAATATCCTTGATTCAAAAAATGTCTTGAATCAAATTTCCTTGAGTCAAATAATGTCTTTAAATAAATTTTTTCAATCAAAAAATGTCTCCTGAATCGAATTTCCTTTATTCAGAAAATGCCTTGCATCAAATTTCTTTGAGTCAAATAATGTCTTCTTAAATAAAATGTCTTTATATTAAATTTCTTAGAGTCAAACAGTGTCTTTTCAAATTAAATTTCTCAGAGTTAAAAAATGTATTGATTCAAATTTCTTCGAATAAAATAATGTCTTGAATGAAATTTCTTTGAGTCAAAAAATGTCTTAAATCAAATTTCCAGCCAAAAATTTTTTGACTCTTTCTTCGAGTCAAAAAATGTCTCTTGAATTCAATTTCCTTGAGTCAAAAAATGTCTTTTGACTCAAATTTTTTTGAGTCAAATAATGTCTTCTTAAATAAAATGTCTTTAAATTAAATTTCTTAGAGTCAAGTAGTGTCTTTTCAAATTAAATTTCTCGGAGTTAAAAAATCTACTGATTCAAATTTCTTCGAGTCAAATAATGTCTTTTGAAATTAAATAGATTTAAGTCAAAAAATGTCTTAAATCAAATTTTCAGTCAAAGAATGCCTTGAATCAAATTTCTTCGAGTCAAATAATGTCTTTTGAAATTAAATAGCTTTAAGTCAAAAAAAATGTCTTAAATCAAACTTCCAGTCAAAAAATGTCTTGAATCAAATTTCTTTAAGTCAAAAAATGCCTTAAATAAAATTATTTCGAGTCAAAAAATTTTTTGAATCAAATTTCTTTGAGTCAAGTAATGTCTTAATTAAATTAAATAGCTTTGAGTCAGAAAATGTCTCTTGAATTAAATTTCCTTTAGTCAAATAATGTATTCTTAAAATAAATTTATATGAGTCAAAAATGTCTTTTGACTCAAATTTCTTTGAGTCAAATAATGTCTTCTTAAATAAAATGTATGTATATTAAATTTTTGAGAGTCAAATAGTGTCTTTTCAAATTAAATTTCTCGGAGTTAAAAAATGTATTGATTCAAATTTCTTCGAGTAAAATAATGTCTTGAATCAAATTTCTTTTAGTCAAAACATGTCTTGAGTTAAATTTCTTCGAGTCAAATAATGTCTTTTGAAATTAAATAGATTTAAGTAAAAAAATGTCTTAAATCAAATTTTCAGTCAACAAATTTCTTGATTCAAATTTCTTTGAGTCAAATAATGTCTTTTGAAATTAAATAGCTTTAAGTCATAAAATGTATTAAATCAAACTTCCAGTCAAGAAATGTCTTGAATCAAATTTCTTTAAGTCAAATAATGTCTTGAAATTAAATAGCTTTAAGTCATAAAATGCCTTAAATAAATTTTTTTCGAGTCAAAAAATGTCTTGAATCAAATTTCTTTGACTCAAGTAAATAAAATTAAATTAAATAGCTTTGAGTCAAAAAAATGTCCCTTGAATTAAATTTCCTTGAGTCAAATAATGTCTTTTCCAATCAAATTTCTTTAATTAATAAAATGTCTTTAGCATCAAATTTCTTCGAATCCAGCATATGTTTTCTCAAATCAAAGACACATCTTTCTGAGTCCAAATTTTCTCATAAAAATGATACTTCATACAGTTTCCTTGCATTTATATTTTACTTTTAAATTTACACATAAAAAATATATATTTACTTTTTATACTAATTCGGTCATTTTTTCAGATCTTTCTGGCCTTGGCGGGTCTTACTTACGCCCAGGATTTGTACTTCCGGGAGCCTGAGAAACTCGTGAGTGGATCACATGATTTGGGAGACACACGAGGAAATTATGCCTTTAATTATGAAACTGAAGGTGGAATTTCGCAAAGGGAACAAGGATCCCGAAAATATGAGGGAACTGATGCTGAGACTCAATTAATTCAAGGCTCTGTTCAGTACAATGCACCCGATGGAACCCCAATTTCACTAAGTTGGACTGCGGATGAATTTGGAACCCAAGTTTCGGGATCCCATCTCCCCACACCTCCCCCCATCCCTCCAGCGATCCAGAGGGCTCTTGATTGGCTCGCAAAGCAACCCTCAACGACTGAAGGACCTGAAAACTCGGAAAATTACAAGGAACTACCGAAGAAGAACACCTTTTTACAAAAACAACAATTCAGACCACCACAGGGCAGAAAAAATTAGAATAAATTTTATTAAATGAGATTTCTTCAATTTGTGATTGAAATTTTCTTGGAGGTTCAATTTTTTGTTTGATGAAAGTTTGTAAAAAAATTTTTTTGGAAGGGAGAAACATATTGTTAGTTTCAAGACTTGTAAGGTTGATGATAAAATTTATAAGTAATGATTATTAAAATTAATTAATTAAAATTGATGTTAATCGCAATTAATGCCAATTTTGTTATTAATGTGTGGAAAAAGATACTAGTACAAATTTTGTTATTATATTAATCACAAAATTGCATTGGTATGCTCATTACGTATTAATAACAATTTTATCATTGATTTGTAATTTTTTTTTGGTATAGAAGCAATTTTGTGGAGATTTTTGTAGTTTTTAATTTTTGTGTGTTTGGGGATTGAAGAAAAAAGACATTCAAAGAATTATTTCTATTCACTGAAGCGAAGAAATTGAAATTTATGATTAGAATTATTTTTAGATTATAATTGTATTTTGCAATAAATTTTTGATATTTTTTATTTAAATGAATGGTTTTCTTTATTTTTTGTGCAATTTTGAATCATGAAAATTTTGGATAAAATTGATAAAGACTGTAAAAATATTGTATTTTAATTTTAAATTATGTTGAATCTTTGACCATAATAATAATTCAAATTTGATTTTGTACGATATTTGGAACATTCAAGATATAAAAAGAAAATTTTGACTATGTAAAAAAAGAAAACTTTTATATAATTTCTTTTGATAATTTTATAATGAAATAAGGTAAAAACTAAATTTTTATACTATAAATGATTTTTTATACTATTTTTCTTTTATCAATTGAAAAAATTTTAAAAATGCATTACAAGTTTAAGAATTTTTCGACAGGTGGCAGCACTTAATAGTTTTTGAAAAAACCTACATCATTTTTTTGAATCGTATTTTTTAATATTTAAATAACTTTAAATAATTTGGTACATTAATTTCAGGGAAAATTAATGTTTTTATGGTATTTGTAAATTTTAATATTTTATTTTTAATATCCTCACATCAATAAAATTATTTCTGAATCTGGTTATTGAACTACTAGATTAAAAAATTTTAATTTCTAATTCGAACTTTATAAACCTGCTAATTTATTTTTTAATTTGCAGAATCTTCTGAACTTGTATTTAAATTGATTTGAATAAAAAAAATTGTTTAATCCATTAAATCCATTTAACAGAAAGTCATAAATTTATTTTTTAATCAGATAAATTATCAAAAATCACAAAAAGAAGAAAAAAGAAAAAAATTATTTTTAGAGACTATAATCAATAATAATTTATTTACAACATTTTTTTACATTACAGTAAACTTAATTATAATATGATTAAACTGAGTATATAGAAAGAGGAATTTTCTCAGCAATTGTTACGAAAAATTGTATCTAAACTTCTATTTTTGCAAATTTGCACTTTTTTCATATCCCTGATAAATTCCTCCCTCTTTTTTTTCACAGAATAGACATTTTATAGAGGTATCCACGCACAATTACACAAAAGTGTAATTAAATCAATAATTAAGAAATTACCAAAATAAAAAAAAAATTTAGAAAAAATAGAGATTTTGAAAAACTTAAAAATTTAATATAAAATAAATGTTTCCCTTCATAAAAAGGAAAATTATTATTATAAATGCTTTCAATAATAATGAAAATAATAATAATAATAATAATAATAATAATAATAATAATAAAAATCAATCAATTAATTAATTAATTCAATTATCTATAAAAATAAACTAATTAAATCATTTTTAATTGCAGTCTATCACTTTTTGTGCATAAACGATTAATCTCACAATCCTCAGAAAAGAATCATCAAACTGTTTTTTTTTATGATTTTCAAAATTTTCTAAAATTCATTTTTTAACTCATTTTTTGCCATAAAAAATTATTTTTAAGAATCAATATTGTCTTCTTCAGGATGAGCTGCGTTCCATTCGAGAGCCTTGAGAATTTCTGGTGGGATTGGGGGAGGGGTTGGAAGATGAGCCCCTTTGGGTTGAAAACCTTCTTCATTTGCAATATATTCCAATTGGATTTTATTTCCCTCAGTGTCTGTGTAAGAGAATTGTCCAATTGCCTCCATTGCTTCGTTTTCAGATCCTGCATTTTTCAGGTGACCTTCTTCCTCAGCTGCAATTCCATTTCCGGTCTCGTAACTCCATTTATAGGAGCCATCTGGATTTGGGCCGTCTTGGCTCTGTCTTATAATCGGGATGGGACTCGTATTTGGCTGTTGGGCCAGTGCTACTGCTATCAAAGCTGCTAGACATATCACCTGAAAAAAATAAATTAAAAAGAAATTAGATAATATTTATAATATTTATTTATTATTTATTTTTAAAAGTTGGATTGTGCAGGAATTTATAAGAGGATTAAAAACAAAATTGACAGGGGAGTTTAACCCCTTTTGAACTAGTGACTCTCCAAAAATTATTGAAAAATATTTTAAAATGGGCAAGTTATAATTAATTGAGTAATTTAAACAAAAGATTTGAGCAAGGGGTAGATTACGCAGCTGCTTATAACTTCCCTATTTTTAAATATTTTTCAGTAATTTTTGGGGTGTCTGTAGTTCAAAATATGCAAAAGGGCTTGGAGTAATTTTAGCTTAATCGCTTCTTTGTCTGATTATTTTAAGAAATTTCTAAATTAAAAAAAAAAATTTTTATTAAAAAATTTTAATTTTTAAAAATTAGATTGTGCAGGAATTTATAACAGGATTTAAACCACAATTGACAGGGGAGTTTAACTCCTTTTGAACTATAGTGACATTCAAATAATTGCTGGAAAATATTTAAAAATAATGAAGTTATAATTAATTAATTTTACTACTTATTATTCAAATGTTTATAACTTTGCTATTTTTTAATATTTTTCAGTAATTTTTGGGCTGTCTGTAGTTCAAAATATGCAAAAGGGCTTGGAGAAATTTGGGCTTAATCGCTTCTTTTTTTAATTATTTTAAGAAATTTCGTAATTTTTTGAAATTGATTATATTATTTTTTTAATTTATAAAATTTATAAATATAATTTATAATTGAAACCAAAATTGCCAGGGGAGTCTAACCCCTTTTGAACCAGTGACTCTCAAAAAATTGCTTAAAATTATTTTAAAAAATAGTGAAGTTATAATTAATTAATTTAAACAAAAAATTTTGGCGAGGGGGTCGCTTTAATCAGCTGGTTATAACTTCGCTATTTTTTAATATTTTCGAACAATTTTTGGGGTGTTTGTAGTTCAAAATATGCAAAAGAGCTTGGAGAAATTTGGGCTTAATCGCTTCTTTGCTTGATTATTTAAAAAAATTTCTAAATTTTTAAAAATTAATTAGATGCAATTTTTTTAATTTATAAGAGAATTGAAACCAAAATTGACAGGGGAGTTTAACTCCTTTTTAACTATGTTAATAACTCTCAAAAAATTGTTTAAAAATATTTAAAAATAGTGAAGTTATAATTAATTAAGTAATTTACTTATTATACAAATGGTTATAGCTTCGCTATTTTCATAATTTATAAAATAAATTTTTGAAATTTGTAAATAAATAAGAAAGCGAAGTGAATAAACAATTAAAGGAGATAAATAATTTTGTTTTTTTAAATAAAGTAAGATTCCGGATGTGGAGATATTTTTCTGCACGAGCACCTCTTTTGTATTTATTTCTCTATCAAAGTCTAAGATTCGAGGTCATGTGGTGTTTTGACTAGAAAAGATGATCCTACGTCTGTACTTAATTACCAAGAAATAAAGAAATACGAATCGATCAGCGGTTACACCTGATAATGATGCAATCAAAGCTTCAGTAATTTCCTGGTTTATTGCATAATCAACTAAACTTTATTTTGATTAGAGTTTACTGTCGGATAAATTACCATCATTACTCGCTAATCATTTCTCTATTTATTTATCTTTTATTTTTATTTTTATTTTTCTATATAGTGAAATTTACCCTACTTCTTTATTATAAAATCGAAAGAAGAACAGTTGCGACAGAGAAATTTTTATCTCGAAAATAGTTTCGTGACAGTAAAAGGTCGAAACTGGGTTCAATAGGTCATAAAAAATATTTTACATTGTATCACGATTCTCGTCCTTTGCTGTACAGCAAGTTACTCAAATGCGGGAAAGTCACTTTGGCCTTTTCTAAACGCTCCCTTCTGCACTCAGAAAAAGTTTAATAAATAAAAATGCAATGAAAGATTTTATTTTATTTTATTAATTTAATATTTTTATTTTATTTTTTTCTTTATTTTTTTTTATTGTAAATGTTATAATTCCCAAATTTTTCGACTGTTTAAAATGTAGGATACTTTAAAATTTATTTTAAATAAATGTGAAGAGAAGATTTTTAATAGAAAATAAATTGATTCCTAATAAAATTTATATAAAATGATGCCAAAAGATGTTTAAAAATAACTTGTCTTAAAATTATGATGTAACGTGATTGAACCTCTTCATGCCCCTCTAATTTATAATCTCTCTCTGTCTTTCTCCCCCCCCCCTCTATTTCTCTCTCTCTCTAACGCAATGTATTCTTCAATTTTTTTGACGAAAAATAATGAACCCTTTCAAATTTTTTTTTATTCCACATTGCGAAATTTTTTTTAGTAGAAATTTCCCGATTTAAAAATTTTATTTTATTTAAAAACTCGAATGAATTAGGTACTTAATTATTATTTATTTAACTTAACTTTTATTCCCCTCTTTATTTTATTCCCCTCCACTAAATTTAATTTCAGGTATTTTAGTAATTTTACTTAAATGAAACGATTAAAATAATTAGATAGAGACAAATTGAATCACTAATTTTGAATAAATTATAATAAACACACTTGCTGCAGAAGCACGATCCTCGCGCATAATTAAGCAAGCAATTAGTAGTGGATTTACGTAGCATTGTCACTTATAGTTGGCATTTATGAAAACGACTTTTCAGAAATTACGTTTCACTTTTTACATAAGTATAAAATAAAAATTGTCATTGTCATTTTTTCTCAATTTCATAATTTAAAAATTTGTAAATATTACTCTTCGAAAAGAATAACAAGACTTTTCACTTACTTGCAGAATTTTCAAATTTTTCGTACTCACTTCTAGATCTAATTTTGTCGATCTTAATTTTTAATTTGGAGAGCTCAATCTGTATAAAAAAAAATACAACAAGACAAAAATTAGGACTCTTAAAGTCTCAAAATTACCATTTTTTTTTTTTATTTATTCATCCCTCTATCATAAAAAAATTGATTTATACATATAAATAATTTAAATTTATAAACCTCGATTTCTTAAAATTAATTTAAAAAAAAATTATTTATTTAAATTATTTTTAGGGGAGGAAAGATGGCTTTCGGTTTCACTGGATTCACTATATTAATCCAAAACTGGTGCGAGGGGTGGTTTGTTCCCATTCGACGAATCGATTTTTTTCCACTGAACTTACCGATCCCTTCATGGCGGTTATGTGACAATTGTCTAAAATTGTTAATAAAATATTTTTGATTTTCAATATTCCGATGGAAACGCTTCACTGAACTGACTCAAGAAGCATCGCAAGCCTTCCGCTTTATATATTCTCATTCACGGATCTTCAGAGATAAGTCGTAAGGTAATACCTTATTTAGACCCCCCACCCCATTGGTTGGTTGGACCCAAGCGATGCGGCAGTCCCGCGAACTCGATGAGCTTGTCTCATGTCTCAACGGCTGGCTGGGGACCTCAGAAGTTGAGGTCAAGCTTATTCCTGTGCAAAGGTCGTCCAGTCGCGGATTATACTCGTCATCCGAAAGTCCCGTGTCGGGAGACATGAAAAGTGTCGATCAAATCGATAACTTTCTTTTTTAAATCGAAATTGTCGGGTTTCTCTGATTCGGGACCCACCCTTCCACTTGCATCAATAAATCAAATGCTGCGTCGTCATCAATTTTCGAGAGATTGAAGACTTACAAAAAAAAAAAATTATAAATTTAAAAAAAATCCAGTACAAGTGCAGTAAATAACAACTAAAGTACAATGTGGACTACAACAATCTACAAACTGTAAAAAACTATAATAGACTACAAAATATTTTTTTTTTATTTTTTTATTTATTTTATTTTTATTTTTTTTTCATTACATACAATGAAAAAGAATAAAGTAATGTAGACTACTTTAGACAGTACAGTACAACGATTGCAATTTACAAAAACTTCATAATACAACTTTAAAATACAAAAAAAATTATAAATTTTTTTTTTCATAATTTATTTTTCGGTTTTTTTAGTTTCTGACATTTTGGTATAAATTGTAAAATAAAATCGTACAAGAATCTAATTTAGAAACTTAACAACCCCTAACATCATAGTAAAATTATTTTTTTTTTCTATTTAAAATGGTTACTAGTAATTTTTTTTTCTGAAAAACGGAAAAGTAAGGTAAACATCACCCTTCGACTTATATCAATAAATCAAATGCTGCGTCGTCATCAATTTTAGAGAGATTGAAGACATACAAAAAAAAAAAATTTATAAATTTAAAAGAAATTCAGTACAAGTGTAGTAAATAACAACTAAAGTACAACGTGGACTACAACAATCTACAAACTGTAAAAAACTATAATAGACTACAAAATATTTTTTTTTAATTTTTTTATTTACTTTATTTATTTTTTTTTTCATTACATACAATGAAAAAGAATAAAGTAATGTAGACTACTTTAGACAGTATAGTACAACAATTGCAACTTACAAAAACTTCACAATACAACTTTACAATACAAAAAAAATAAATTTTTTTTTTCATAATTTGTTTTTCGGTTTTTTTAGTTTCTGACATTTTGGTATAAATTGTAAAATAAAATCGTACAAGAATCTAATTTAGAATCTTAACAACCCCTAACAACATAGTCAAATCTTTAAAAAAATTAGTAATTTTTTTTTTCTGAAAAAAGGAAAAGTAAGGTAATCCAGTACGTCACCCTTCGACTTGTATCAATAAATCAAATGCTGCGTCGTCATCAATTTTAGAGAGATTGAAGACTTACAAAAAAAAGTTATAAATTTTAAAAAAATTCAGTACAAGTGCAGTAAATAACAATTAAAGTACAGCATGGACTACAAAAATCTACAAACTGTAAAAAACTATAATAAACTACAAAGTATTTTTTTTTAATTTAAAAAAATTTTTTTTATTTTTGCTTTCATTACATACAATGAAAAAGAAAAAGTAATGTAGACTACTTTAAACAGTACAGTACAACAATCGCAACTTAAAAAAACTTCACAATACAACTTTACAATACAAAAAAAATTACAAATTTTTTTTTTTTTCATAATTTGTTTTTCGATTTTTTCAGTTTCTGACATTTTGGTCTAAATTATAAAATAAAATCGTACAAAAATCTAATTTAGATACTTAATAACCCCTAAAAACATAGTAAAATTATTATTTTTTTTTTATTTAAAATAGTTACTAGTAAATTTTTTTTTTACTGAAAAGAGGAAAAGCAAGGCTATTACGTCACCCTTAACTGAGATCGTAATGACCGATGACGATGCATTAGATGTTTTCCGCATGTGGCATCTTCCATGTTCCATTCCATGCGACTCAAGGCTTAAAACCGGTATATGGTAAACATTTATCGAAATCCTTACTCGCAGGATTATATATCAATTAAAACAGGTCATATTGAATACAGAGAAAAAGAAATAGTAAAAAGTAAAAAAAAACAATGTTTAGAATTTTCTTCTAATAAAATCTATAAACCGTTAAACAAACCTGTTTCTCATAAACGACTTTCTTTACTTAATACTAAATCACTTTTCCATCAGAGTCGATGATAATTTTTTTTATCTATTTTAATTCATTCAGCAATCAGAAACTTGAACTTCGCGGTTTTTCTATTTAAAATTATATGGGCTCTAAACCCTTTGTGGTGAAAAGTAATATGTATTATGTATTTTTATTGCTGTAATGGTGCGAAACCTCAGAAATGTAAAAATAGCTACCTCATCATTTTTTTTTTATTTTTTATAAATTATTTCCCTCAAAAATTTCATAATTTGTAATTTTAAAAACACTTTCAATATTTGAAAATTTTGAATATTTGAAAATTTTTCAAAATTATATATACAATATAAATTTTCCAACCAATAAAATTTTGATGGAATATTGATTTTGCACATAATCTGCGACGCATTTTCCGAAACATAAATAAAGATAATCAAAAAAATTTACGAGACACATTTCTTTATTTATGAACCGATTTTTGCAAAACGTTCATAAAAATATAATTGCTTTCGTTCATTTGCCTATTCATTTCAGTCCATAAATCAACATCTGGCATAAAACTTTTTATTGTATGTTTATGTATACTATGTGTATGTGATATAAAAACTATTTATAATACAAAAATATGTGTCACAAAGAAATTTTTGATTATGAAGACAACAAAAATCACAGAAAACAATTAATATTAATTCTTTTGATTAGAAATTACTATAATTTCTCGTTTTGAGTGACAGAATGACGTTTTATCCTGATCCTTGTCATTAAATCCTTTGTCTTATGCGATCTAATCTAATGCGCAAATGAATGAAGATTTTTCAAAACAAGATATGACGCTAATTCATTTAAAATCATAAAAAATAACATTTTATTTCTCTGATAACATAATTTGCACTAAAAAGTCATTAAATACTCATAAAAAACTGATAGAGTCATTTTTCAGACTAATGGACTTCAATTAATTAAGAAAGTACGATAAAACTTACGTGTATATGAAAACCTATTATTATATGTAAGTAAAGCTACTTTTTGGATAAAGATTCCTCTTACCGACACACACCGACGTGTAAACTTTTCGTGGGTTCGTTTCCGTGCTAAATTGATTGAATTTTCGGCTCAAATAAACTCAATGAACCTTTTTTTTTTATTTTGTCGATAAGATGGATCTACCAAAAATAAAATCTGCTTATATTTACTTAGTACTCATCTGTAGTGATGGGAAGTGTCAACTTCAGAAGTCTTTAAGAGACTAAACCTCAGAGTAGTAAAATTTTGTGTTAAATAGAGACGAATGACATTTTTGAGTACGACCAGAGGCGAATTAACATAAATTTAAATTACGTGTATGTCTTCCCTTTGATTTGAAAATACATTAAGTTATTTTGAGATAAACGAATGAATAGAATTAGCATAGAAGAGTAAAGAACACGACCTAAGTGTTACCACATAAATCGACCTCTGGAAATTACAACAACCCTGCATATAATTAAAGTTATCTGTAAGTTAAGGTCATCATTAGATCTTCAAATTATAATTTATAAATTTAGGCAGTAAATACCAGCAGAATTCTCGTAAAATGAAAATGGGCAATAAATGTCAGATAAAATTAAAGCATTCTTGGGAAACGCTTTTATTGTATTTCAATGCATAAAGATACATATAAGAATAATTTAATAATATAATAATATAATAATATAATAATAACCGAATTCCAAATTATTACTTTTCTTGTCAATCGTAAATTTACAGATGATCCGGGATTTTAAAGATTGTCCTTAAAATACGGCCCGTAAAATTGAGCAGATAGTGGTAAATTTCATAACTACATTGTGAATTTTTATTGTAGAGAATTGCGCATGAAATTGTTGAATTAAATTGTTGGGTGATTTTCTGATGTCTGTAAAACGAAACTGGATTAAGAAGTCACGGTGTTTGGCATGCTAATTAAATAAAGATATTCGAGTCACGTCCAAGAATGCGGCAGAGTGACATCAAGGATTTGCTGCGGTGAATTACTCTCCCCCAACTATGCATTTCTGTCACAGTATTACAAGATGGGTTATTAAGTTATTATTTCCCCAGACCCTCTTCTTATTCTTACGCACTTGTGATGCATTTTAAAATCTTAATAACGAATTATCGTCGTTCGGCACCGAATCTTGACAATTATTTTAATTCGCGTCGCACGCTGGGCGCGAAGTAGTTTTAAAAAGTAATTAGAGTGTTTGTTAACTTTTGTTGCTGATTTTATGTACACTGTAAATAAATGTAGAGTATAATGGATCAGACGAAGTTTGCATATTCACTAACTCCTAATTCAGTAAAATTTTTCAATAAATTACAAAGTTGAATAATAACTCTAATAATAATAATAACTCTTCTTGAGTTGGAAATTGGAGACATTGGTTGAAAAATTTTTCAAAGGTAAAAGTGAAAGAAACGAAAGCTGATTATTGTCAGCAACTCTGGCAATTATTAGCTGAATTTACGAGTCGGCATCGAGGAAAAAATTTGGATTGCGTTCCACCTGCAAATTTGTTAAACATAAAAAGAAGAGATGAAGAAAAATCATTTCTGCGCATTTCGGGGCTTTAAGTACGTCCCATTTCCAGCTGAATGTGAGTAACTCGAGATTAACTACATCGTAACTTTTGTCCTGGAGAGGTCACACAACTAACCCAAATGCAAAGGCTACATTTTTACTTTCACGCGCCGGCAGATGCTCCCGACTTCAATATTACATATGCTCATCGGTTATAAGAGTACGCATCTCCAAGTGCTATATTCCATATTACACGCTCTGGGCAAAAAAAAAAATGTCGTAAGAAGGTGATTAAAGCGTGTGCTTATTACGAAAGTAATTGTCGAAATGCCATTGGTACTCAACATTTTTTTATAATAACGTGGGTTCCACTATTAAGGAATTCTCCCTCTATTTTTCTACGCGAATCCTGCATTCTTCCACTTGAAACACTTTTTACTCCAAGTGTCCATAAATACAGCGAAATGAAGTGGAAAAAACTTTTTGGAAACTAACCTAAAAATACCCTTGATATCTATTTTTTCCATCGAAGTCTTTGAAACGTACAGCAAAATGAAGAGGAAAATATTTTTCCATCAAAGTCATTGAGGTCTTCAACTTTTCATAACTTTAAAAACTTACTTATCTTTACCTTTACTTACCTTTGTACAAAAAAATTCTTCCATCGAAGTCATCGAAGTCTTCAACTTCTCATAACCTTAAAAAATTACTTACCTTTGTTTTTCCATAGCGATATACTGTTACTCATTATAAATTTTATTTGATCTGATGACGAATTTCTATAACTAAGAAAAATTACATTCAAACCAGGTGGTGAATTACTAAAGAAAAAAATTGTTCTTGAAATTTTTTATCGGATTCTTTCTTGTTTTGCTATTTGTGTCAGAAGCATTCCGTTGATGTGAGTCAATTTGCAACTAATCTTATTATCCTTTGTATCGGTAGAAAAAATATTTTCCCACACTTCTGTTTTGACTCAACACTTGAGATCATTAGAAAAAGTTACTGCTAAAAATTACTTTTAATTGAACTGCGCAACAAATCAACAATTTTCGTATGTTGGCACTGATTCATTATTTACTTTTTGTATATATGTTTGTATTTTCTGGCAATGTAAATATATGTGTAAAAGAAATGATTAATTACGGCTCTTTCTGTTTATTCTGGCCACCACGCGGCTATAAATTCGGTCATCAAAGTCGCCTCGGGCTTCAAACTCATCCTTGAAATTATTATCTCACTACCTCACGAATTTCGATTCCATAAAGTTACATTCGCGGAAAGACTCATATTTTTCTATGATTATTAAAAATGTATTTTTTAATTATTTTTTTTGTTTTCTTTTGTGTATAAATAAAATATATTCTGATGTATTTTTATTTCTTCTAATGCAACATAATGTAAGAAAATTTCATTGCACGCTGAAAATTAAAATAAATCATTAAATATTACATAAGCCAAATTTCAATTATTTTTAATAGTCCACGAAGTGTGTCAAAGTCAGGATTTATTAGTGCGCTAATAGAGGGCTCGTTCCAAATCTGGAACGAATATGACACCTTCCAAGATAATAATATATGAGTACTCTTTTTATTTAACTTTTAATGAACCCTCTAATTATTCCCCACCCTTTCGGGAATATATTACGAAGCTTAATAATGTCGTAAGATTTAATCGAAGGTTACAAAGTCTCGATAAAGATTGGTCACCGAACTCTCCTGAAGATCACGACACGATCATCGGCTGCTAATCGACTTGGGAGAAAGTGACAGACTCCTATTGATTTGATCTTTCCCAATTATTCTATTCCATTGTATTTGTTGTCATATGATTAATTTGACTTGAATATAAAAATTCACTGATGCACATTTTATTAATTTTGTAACTTGCAGTAATAATTTAAGAAAAGGTATTTCGAAAATAAAAGTAAAAGTTAATACTATAGAGTATTAACTTTTCTTTAAGTTGTGAAGAGAAAGGTCACACATTTTATAAATCAAGGTGTTTGCGAGTCTTCGCTAACCTTTTATTTCTTCGTCTTAGGTTTAATACGTGAAATTGATGACTTTTTAAAAATTTAAAGCTTTTTCCACTTACATATTTAAAAATTGAATAAGATGTATTAATTAGCAAGAAAAGATGGAAAAGATTGAAACACACACTGTTGTAGACAATTTCACATATACCCCTCAATAAATTAAAACGTTGCAAACCTTATCAGGTCAGACACATCCAACAACTTGAGACGCCTCAGGGGAGATTTTAAGATTTCGGTGAGCCTTTAATCGAAAAGAGCGTAATATCAATTTTTTACGGTGTATGATTGCACACAGTAAGTCTTGTACAACATTTAAACGACAGTTATGCACGCGTGGGTACAGGATGAACTGCAATTTTTTTTTTTTTTTTTTTAAGGTAGTGCAATCAAATCCATATGGTTATGGGATTATGGCATTTACGCACGCTTCACCTGCATAAATTTAAGATGTACAACTGGGTGGCTGTCGGAACGATCAAGATAAATAAACTTGCTGCGGATTGCGTTTGGTAATCTCAAAGAGAAAAAATCGCAAGCTTTATTTTTTTTCTCCATTTGCCAAATGTAGAGAATTTCAGGAATGCTTTATGTTGGGTCATTGAAAGTCGAAACGAAACATTGAAACGTGTTTCGCGTTCTGAAGGGATTCCGTGATGAATCGGTCTGAGTTCATTGAGAAACTGGGAAAGTACCATTCATGAAGAGCGAACTGCATGCCGTCTAAATAACAAAAAAAAATAATGTAATAATGTTATATTTCGATAAACAGGATGGGAAATCTTAATTTACGTTCAATATTTTTCTATTAATAGACTTTACTTCTTTAATTCCCGATTGACTTAATTTAATGGCTTAACTTCCCGATATTATCATACATATTCAACCACATATCTTAATACGCTACGTCATAAAATAACTTTACGGAATGGACCTTCACTTACAAATTTCTTATCATAACTCACTCCCGTGATATTTCCTAGAAAAATTTGTATCAAAATCGATCAAATTGTATTTAAAAATATTTCGTTTGACGAAATAGACTATAAAAATATTGGCCTTTGTACTCGGGAAAGAATTTGAAGCCTCTTCTTCGAAATTATGTGATTTTCATATTTTTGAGGATGAGTACTTGGGAAACGAATGAGACGATTTACATATTCCTCTGAGTTTATGGCGCTTTTATATTGGTTCTGTAACTTAAAAGTATTGTATAAATTTAATAGTACTTTAATATGGTATTTTTACGTACTACGAAACACTAAATCTTGCTAATGTTTGCTGTTGAATAATTGGACCGAAAATTACCTCAACTGTCTGCAATCGGTTTTTGGGCCTGTTTCTCAAAATCTAGGAATCAAAGATAACCCAAAGGCGCAATAAATACATTATTAGCAATTGAAAATAAATTACGACAACTTAAGTGAAAAATAACCATATAAAGTACCATAAGCGGTAAAAAAGATGGATAACTAGTCTTTTTAGTCTTTAGCAAAACTAAAGTTGTCGCAGAGAGATTGAGGAAAATATTGGAGAGTATGTTTGACTTTGGATGACAATGATGCTATCTTCGTCGCACACTCGTCACGCCTAGTTATCTCAAACGGCCAGAAAGTTAAAGAGGAGTCTCCTAGAGCCGAATATCACCGAGAGGGAGGTCCTAGCTCTTTACAAGGTTTCGGCAACATATAAAAGCCGGTCTACTCATCGAATCTACATCAAAACGAGACAAACGTCCTCAACACAGAAACCATGGTGAGTGGCCTCCTTACACTTTTCTTTTACTCAAATCTCTATACTCGTTCTTCTCAAAACTCATCCCAAATCCTCAAAAACTATTACTTAAATTTTCCATCCAAGTCTTTAAGACATATACAGCAAAATGAAGAAGAAAATATCTTATGAAAATATCTTTATTGAATCTTATATTTTTGTGCTTCATTTGATCGGTTCTTACAATTTTTGTTCCTTATTAATCATAAATTGAGCCAGATTTTTGAGTCTTGTATTACCGGGCGTTTTTTGGTATTACATTTTTTTTAACTTGTGGTTTAATAGAAAGGACACAATAATAATAAACAATAATATATTTATTTATTTTTTTTAAATTGTAAATAGTGGGAAATGCAAAGATTGTTCATTTAATCTAAACGCCTCCGCCTTTGGGACGAAAAGAGTCAAATTAAACTTTCTCACCTCTGCTCTATGACAACATCTCTGCTTTCGTTAAGCACACAATAATTATCCATCTTCTCATATGCACAAAAACTTCGAATCCTCCCATTCACAAGTACTTTTTTTCATTCTCAAAGATTTACGCAACCGTAGTTTCTCTTTTATCGATCTTTCCTCTTTCATCTTTCTCAAACGTAAACGTACTTTGCATACTGCATTTTGCTCGTTTCCCTAAATCAATCTTTGCTCTCCCAATATTCCTTTCAATTCGACAGAATAATAATAAAAAAAAAGAAATTTAAAAATTTTTAAAAATTTTAAAAAGTCAAACTGATGAAACTCTTTACTTGTCGAATTTGGGGTACTTAATATGAAGACGAACTATTAAGACTCTCGATACAAATCAAATAATGAAATAATTTTTTTTTCAGAAATTCGCAATTGCATCCTTTTTTGCCTTGGTGGCGTTGGCCTCTGCAGCCCCGGCAGCAGAACAGACTCCAAAACCAATTGCCATCCTCAGGAGCAGTGAAGATGGTCCCAACCCTGATGGCTCTTACGCATGGAGCTACGAAACCGAAAATGGCATCCAGGCCGAAGAAAAGGGACAATTCAAACCACTCCCCAAGACCGCTGACTCAGACTCCGATGGTGCCATTTCGGCCCAAGGAAGCTTCAGCTACACCGCTGATGATGGAACCCCAATTTCTCTGTCGTACATCGCTGACGAAAATGGTTTCCAGCCCCAAGGTGCTCATTTGCCAGTTGCTCCTGAAGTTCCCCAGGCCATCCTCAGGGCTTTGGAGTGGATCGCAAATCACCCAGAAGAAGACCAACTCACCAAATAAATTAACTAATTTTGAAATGGTTAATTAAAAAAAAATCGTGATATAGTTTTAAGCTTATCTGATTAAAAAGTAAAAAAGCATTTTTTATTTGATAAAAAAAGTGTTGTTTTTATTTTTTGGAGGCAGCTTGATTTAATATCACTTTTTTAACAATAATAGTAAGAATTGTACATAGATATAAATGACCGGCAGTGAACCAAAATATACCCTTTTTCACTTCATCTACCTCAAAACAGCTAGATTTCTTTTTATGTGGAATAAATAGTCTAATAGATGAAAATTGTATAATATTAAAATAAAATTGATGATAAACAAACTTGTGTTCTATAGTTGAAAAATATTTTGTTTTAGATATCTCTCCTTTATGTACACTGTTAAAAAAAACAACATTAATTTTAATGTCAAATGACTTGAAGCAAATTTCATGTACCAGGACATTAAAATTAATGTCGATTTTACATTAAAGTAATGTCAAAGTACATTAAATTTAATGTAAATTTACATTAAAATTCAGGTGCACTTAAAAAAGAATTATTAATTAAGAACATGGTTTATTCGCAGTTATATTATGGATATTCTTATAAGTAATCGTTATTTGTAAATTGAAACGCTTATATAACAACTAAAATTTCGCACGCAACGCTGGGGGGAATCGAACGCACGACCTACGGGTCACGAGTCCAGCTACCTAACCATTACCCTAAGCTCTCGAGATGGTGGTCTTAAATTTTTTCCAGGGTATATACTCAATCCGCGCATACACAAATATTAAATTGAACCGCACGGGATTTTTTGGTTCAATGGTGTGATTGAATTAATGAATAAGTCTAATAATTTGCAAAATTCTAATCGAAGATATAATAATTAAAGCTTATATCATAATAATGTAATCTATTTTATTTTACATTAAATTTAATGTAATTGGACATTAAAATATTTTTAATGTACTTTTACATGAATTTTAATGTCCTTTTGACATTAAAACTACATTAATTTTAATGTCTTTTTTAACAGTGTACAGATACATATTTTTAAGTTTCTTTTAAATTATGTTGTGCTTTAATTCAATTCGAAAAGAAATAGCTACATATAACAAATTAAGGAGAAATGAAGGTGATAATTGCTTTTTAAAATATGTAATTGTTACAAATTAATTTTTTTATAGAAATTAACTTTTTGATTAAGATCTCGAAACCGATTTACATTTCAATTTAGTAAAACGCACCTTTTCGCTCATTATAAGAATTCCACCTTGTTTCGAGAGTCTTATTAGTCATTCCGTTCCTCGTAAAAGATCGTAATCCTCAGATCAGGTAAATAAAGTCTTGACTGACTACGCAATTTTTCAGCTGTATTCTCAGAAGTACTCCATTAAAGATGTTTTTTTTTTAAAGAAAATGAGAAAAAACAGTAAATAGAGATTTATTTTTACCTAAAAAACTGTTAAATTTGGCCAATAACTTTTTTGACTCAAGTAAAATCTTTCGAAATCCCTTATCTTCTGAAATCGTACAGCGAAATGAAATGGAAAAAAAATTGTGTATAAACTAACCTATAAATATCTTTACTTTCACAATTCTCTTTTTAAAAATTATTTACTTAAATTTTCCATCGAAGTCTTTAAGACGTACAGTAAAATGAAGAGGAAAATATTTTTTTGTGAACTAACCTAAAATTACCCTTGATATCTTTTTTTTTCCATCGAAGTCTTTGAAACGTACAGCAAAATGAAGAGGAAAATATTTTTCCATCGATAGTCTTAAACTTTTCATAACTTTAAAAAATTACTTACCTTTACTTACCTTTACCTTTACTTACCTTTGTATTATAAAATTCTTCCTTCGAAGTTTTTGAGACGTACAGCAAAATGAAGAGAAAAAATTGTTTTGTGTACTAACCTGTAAATAAAAACACCTTCGTTATCGCAATTCCCTTTTCCAAGATTTAAAAAATTTTTTAAAAATCACCTTTGTCTTTCCATTGATATCTAAAACATATAGCGAAATAAAAAAATAATTCTGTGAAAACTAACCTAGAAATACCTTTGTTATCTCAATATCACTTTAAAAATTTTGTAAAAATTTACTTACATTTGAAATCCCGAAAATGTGTAGTGAAAAATTGTGATCCCCTTTTATCTTTTTTTTTTCAACTCCTATTTTTAAGTCCGGTCGTGACAAGGAAGAGTTACCAGAGCAATAGCAAAACAAGCAAAGCGTGCTTTCTCCCTGCAAACTTTTATTTGAGACAAAGGCCTGCGATCAAATAATTAGATGTTCTAGTCCATTTGCTGTTGAGTAATTCAAACTTAATGCTCAATTTAACCTTTGAGGCTGTCTTGTTGAACCAGGGTTGTTCCACTTATAATAGTAAAAAAAACGTATTATATATCCTCGATCTAATAATAATTTAATACTTAATTACAGCATCCTTATAAAATAATACATTTTTCACAAACAACATATTATCAATTTCTGTAGCGAAAATTATTCCTTTTAAATTATCCTTCATTATCGTTACCTCGAAGAAAAAAATTATATTCAATCGAAAGATAATTATCACCCCAGAGGTGACCGTAAATTATTATCGAAAATCGTTTTGGAGAAGATGATTAAGAATTCAGATTTATGCACAAATTAATAATATAAATTTACCTTCAGTACATTTATTATTTTTATATTGTTATTTTTATATTGTTCGTTATCATCATTATTGTTCTTTTCTTAATACAGTTTTTTTATATAGCCCTTTGGATCCTCTCGCAAATAAATTGCTGATCATTGTTGAATTAGCTTCGATTTCTAGTCACAGATGACGTTGAGAATAATACAGATTCCGGAAGTGATCTTCTGACCTTTTGTTCATCAATTTAATCGATATCATATTAATTATTCCTTACGTTTCTCTTTCTCTTCGTAAAAATCTTATATAAAATGACGTATCAAAATTTATTTGATCAAGACCAATCGCCTGATCGATGGAGGGGTCAATATAAGGGCGTATTTCACGTATTCTAGGAGAGGGAGTCAATAAGAGCAAAAAAAAATTATTTTTAAAAAAAGTTACAAATATAGATTTATTTTTGTAGAAGGTAAGTAATTTCAGAAAACTCAAACTTTCACCACCTGAATTTCGCAGCAACTTCTCCGTAATAATAAAAATATAAATTGACGCATAAATATCTCGAAATGAGGTGCATTTATGGGTGAAGAAATCACGAAAGGATGATTGACGATGTACATCGCAAAAAGTCGCGAAAAGTCGCATCTTCTCTGAAAGTTGGGTTACAGGATGGTGAGTCTCTTGCACAATTTTATGATTAGATACCGAGTAAAGAATTCAGATTCAGAGAGGGTCCTTGAAATTAATTAATTCATATTTAACTACAATCTGAGCATCTTTTACGCATTAACGATATTAGATTTTTCTGCCTAGATTTCTGTTTCATATTCATCATAGATCCACGAGGTTAAAATTCACTCCTCTAATTTGACTGTGAAGTAACAACAGCCACGTCACGATTTATTGCCGAAGAAAAGGTAGACCTCTTCAGAATTAGGAAAGCGATAAATAACATCTTCAATGATATCTCGTCACATTTCGTTCGTGATTTTAAATTTAAATCATGATTTTTATGTATAAAATTTTACTGTAAAATAACTAATAATATAAAGTAGGAAAAATATTGAATAAATTATATTAAATTATTTATTTAAGTGTTTATTTAAAAATAGATGTAAATTAAAAAAATTACTCATTTTTCACGAATAAAATACGCCTGTAGAACTGTTTTCCCACGAACTTCCTTGTGAAAATAGTTACCTACTCTCGAGGCGCTTCATTCTCATACACGTTAACATGTCGTAATTACTAATTAACATAAGCATTCACATTTCATTTTGAGTGCATAATTAACGCCTCCGTCTTTCTGCAAGAAAATCTGCAAGAAATATCATATAAAAGGTGAAATAATTATTTTAGATTAATAATTTTAAATACAAAAATCATTTTTCATGGTAATTCTTTTGAATTTAAAAATTCTAATTATAATCCTTCACAATTTGACATATATTTCCTAGTACTAAAAGTCAAGCTGAAAATAATCTTGCACAAGAATTCTTAAAAGAATCGATAAAAATGAAGAAACAATTATCGTTTAAATTGTATTTAAAAAGTGTTTTATAACATTAAATAATTATTACATTTTTTTACGAAAATCCAATTAGATCTTTAATCTCTTCTACATTCTTTCAATCACCATACATTACTTTTTTTCATTACTTTATTATCATTTTCTTTTAATTTACTTTAACATTATTTCCTAAAGGCTAAGGAAAAAAAAAATTTTTAATTATGTAAAAAGCACATAGTGTGAAATATTACTATTTATTTACCAAATACATCGATATTTCGATGTAAAATATCAAAATTTCCTTTTTCCTCTTTTCCTGATGTACTTTTAATCAAAATATTTTTATCAAAAAGATCGATATCATTACCGAAATGTCGATCTTGCATCACAATGTGTTGTACGCGGATATTTATGCGCGTAAATGTAGTTAAAATAAATAAGCCATAAGTAAGAAGATGCTGCAGCGGACGACCTTGACATATAAGAAAAGTTAACCGTAAGCCAAGTGAGCGCTCGCCTCAAAGACATATAATACTTGTTGTGTGTTACGTGCTCTCTACGGTAAACTATGGGACGCCGAAATCAATTTTACTTTCATTTTACTATACCCAGCAGCCGGAGTCATACGTCTCACTTTTTTAATGAGTCACTATGTGAATCCCAAAATAAATATTAAACAAACCTGAAGAAATTGACCGTATTTTTTACCAACTTTGACTTTTTATCAAGAAAAAGTACCGTTTTTCTTTTTTATGCTGTATGCATGTAGCCGAAGCACATGATATAGCTTTTACGGACGTTACACATTTTTTTAGATGTTGTGCATCTTATGCATGATTCACACATTTATTAGATATATTTTACACTTTACAGATGTTATTATGTTAAGTGCTATATGTTATATGTATATATTTTATTTATTATACTCATATGATTATTATTGCATATGATACACATATTACCAACAAATCAACTTTGTCCACGTTTTAATAATATTTTATAGAAATTTTACACATTTTGTACGTTTTACATGTTTTACATGTTTTACATGCATAGAATTCTAAACATACGTTGAAAAAATAGTTTTTTAATTTATTTTTGATCAGCAGAAAGATATGAAGATGCTAATGAAAGGAAATAATGCTTCGAACTGGATTATATTCTGTGCGTTAATTTCTCGCAGTAGAACAACCTGATTATGGTCAGCCGCAGTGAAAAGAGAAGCTTATAAGCAGCGGCAACGAACTCATACCTTTGTCTTCGCATTTTCATTCTTAAAACTTTCTTTCTTTTCTTTGAACAAAAGTCCTAAGAATTCTGTAATCGCTGAATAAATACTTTTTTAATTTCCCAATTATGAAAATTGCGTATCATTAAAAAAAGTGAGAATCCCGTTAATCAGAGAACAAATACGTAAAAGTCAGGGTCTTCAACTCAAAGCGAAGGAAAGCGAACTGTAAAAAAATTACTGATGCAAATGTAAACTGTGAATCTGCAGAGTTAGAAAAAATCCAAGGAGGAAGGAAAATGACAGTGAAAGAAAGAAGAGAGTGTTGAAGAGGATAAAATTTAGGAGTAATGAAAGAAATTTACAAAAAAAAATTTATAAAAAAAATTACAAAAAAAAATTTACAAAAAAAATTTACAAAAAAAAATTTACAAAAAAAAATTTACAAAAAAAAATTTACAAAAAAAATGTGCAAATGTTTGTAGGAATTCTTGTATTGTAAATAGGTTTTGTAGAACGGTGTCCTATTTGCATATAAAACATATGCTACCCTCTTTTGTTTTCCCAGACTCCCACACCTATTTACACTCCCATAAACTGCGATCAAGACCTTCTATCTGTACGACATTTAGGATATTCTCCTCCAATATGTGCTACTTCTGCATTAATGGCATTCGACGTCTAAAAGGTTCGGAAGTCGCCTAAGCAACTTTTTTTTTAAATAAATGTATGCCAACACACAGCTTGGAATTTATCTTACATATTTACATATTTACATATTTGTAACGCATAAATGAGAAGAACACATGCTTCACGTATAAATACTGGCATAAAAGTTGAATTTTAAAATTAAAAGTAATAATTAAAGTAAAAGTGTTTCTGCGTCAGCAATGTCAATAATTAAGATGTAAGATGTGAGATGCAGCATCACTTTGATGAGATCATTATTATCCACAACAATAGGGACAATAAGGAAGAAACGCTTCACTTGCGTTGTCAATGCTCATCGAAATAGAAGTCACTGGCACGTGGTCCGTTTACATAATGCACATAAACCTTTAACAAGTAGGATGCAACTTTCTTATGAATGAAAAGAGAGATTCACTCACTAAAAGTCACACCCTCCTCATTTATTGCAGCATACATCAATCTCCTAATTGTCGCCTTTTAATTAAACTTTTCACATTCTGATTTCACTCTCTAAGTTATGCACACAGTTGACATTATCAAATATCTTTCTTTTTTAAATGTCAATTCCTCAAATTCGTACATTTTGATTACATGAAACAAGGAAAAGCTTTTTTTTGCAACACCTATTCTTCTTTTTAAATTAGTCATAACCATATTACCTAGATAGTGAAGAACTCGACACATTTATCTTGAGGTTGACCGGTCTATTAATATATCTATTTACTTGCTAATTTATATTAGAAGTAATAAATTCTAACAGACTTGGTGTCATTTCCATATTTTATTTGATTAATTAGCGGAATGTCCTCCGCGGAAAATCTACTCGCACCTGAGTTCGTGTAATAGATTGCAGGACATTAAGGAAAATAACTAATAAGCCGTGCAAATCATATTTATTTATTTACTCGTTGCCTCCATTTATTTAACGTCATTCTTACAGTTATTAACAATATTTTAAGACCAGATAACATTTCCTCTTTCCAAAAAAAATAAAATAAAATATAAAAAATAAAATAAATAAAAACATGATACGAAAGTAAGCATATCACTTTTCTCTGTTGCCCTGTATCTAGTAGTCACCCTCTGGACCGAACTGCCTTTGTCGGGACATTTAGTGCGGTGGCGTTTAGAGAAATTATGACAATTGAGTAAGCATCCTTTAACGGGTACCCGATGACATTTAACTCACTGCGACACGCTGATCCCCGGGAAGGTATAGCCTTCTTTGATGTATGGTGTGTTGTTTTTGTACATACATCACCATACACACATTCTGCACACACATTCTACACAAACATGCATTATTCTAATACACATGCATTATTCCTTCAATACATGCTAAGATTATCCTATGCACACAGTGTAAACGTCTTCTAACACATGGTGCATCTTAACATGTACATCTTAACGTACAATGCACACAATTCATGAGATACGGATACCAAGTTCCAAGTTGCATGCAGTATGTGACTATGTGTACCCTTGGCTTAACTTGGCGCGTCTAAATGCATGTAAATACGTTCCCATGTTCATCTGCCAATATGGCGGGGACATATGGATATGGAAGGGTTTAAACATCCTCAATGTATGCCTTCGGGGGTATATAAGCGCCGGTTGCTGCCGGTCTTGATAACCACTTGCCAGCCAACAATTACTGCTGCAACATGTTCGCATCATTGGTAAGCGTTGTCAAGAGGAGGGGGTGAAAAATACCGTCAAAATTTATAAATTTATAAATCATTGATCATCGCGATTTAACTACCCCTTGTCGCCGCGGAATTGGTTCAGTGATTTCAGCATGCTCTGCATGCTTAACGCGCGCGCTTCATAAGTTATACCGGAAGTTGAGCTCCGCGCTGGGGAAGATGAACTTCGCGAGTGCGCGCTCCACATTTCGCGAGTGCAAAGTGCTACCCATTCATGGACTTTGAATTTTCAAGAGATTTTGTCAATCGTTATGGGGTTTATGCATTTGTGCATAAAATAGTTAACTGTGGATTTATAAATTTTTATTTGTTTAATTCTTAACTAAAAATCAGTGAATTTTCCTGTTATACAAACAAATTTCATGTGTGTATTGCTAATTACAGTTTTGTGTAAATCATTTTTTTTTAATTTTATATTTTTTTTTTAAATTTTATAAATTTTTAAAAAATTTTATTTATTTTTTTTTTAATTTAATTTTTTATTTTTATTTTATTCTTTTGGACGAGAATAAGCATCAAACAAGTATAATGAAGTATAAAAGAAAATTTTGTAAACTTCAATGCAAAATAATCAATTCTTGATCGGGGAGTGGGGGGGGGGGGGAAGATGAACGGATGAAAAGTTGCAACATTATAACGATCGTAAAGGTGAGACGAGACAAGTCCCTGCAATCCACTCTAATGTATTATTCTTATCAGAAGATCGTGAATTACTGCCTGGAAAAGGAATACAGCAAAACGTATCGGTAACGAGTCGACATCTATCCCCCACTTTTTCATTCCCTATATAATTTGTCGGTGAACCTTCCCCTTTACTTCGTAACTTTGCTAACTGTAACAAAAATCCGCTCTTCATAAAAAAGAAATAAAAAAAATATATATAAAAATAAAACAATCTAATAATAATTTTAAAAAATTTTGTCTGCAGATAGCAGTAGCTTTGCTCTCCGCCAGCGCTCTCTCAGCACCAGCAGAGGAGCCAGTGCCGATAGTGGCCCAAGAGCAAGATGGCCCAAATCCTGATGGATCATACAGTTGGAAGTTCGAAGCCGGAAACGGGATAAAAGCAGAGGAAAGTGGTCAGGTGAAAAACGCGGGAACGGAAACAGAGGCGCTTGAAGCTCAAGGATCCGTTTCTTACAAGGACCTTGAAGGTCAAGATATCTCTTTGACATATATCGCAAACGAAAATGGTTTCCAGCCTCAAGGCGCTCATCTCCCAACAACGCCACCTATCCCACCTGCGATTCAGAGGGCGCTCGAGTGGATAGCTGCCAATCCATCCAAGGAAGATCAGAACAACGTTTAATCAATTTTTACTCTCTTGATGTGACCTGATCTCAATGACCTTGACTATCGCGACTCTATCACAATACCATGTCCTCTAATTATTTTTAGGGCACTAAAAACTATTGTTGTACATATTTATTACTTATTATCTATTATCTATTATAGTATTTTTATTACCTATCAATTACTATTTTTACCATACCGCTATTTCGACGAGAGGCATGTAATTCATGGAAATGTGTGGCGAATAAATTATGCATCCTGACAGATAATGTTTTTCACTTCTTCTTGAAACCCCCTTAGGTTTAGTTCAGTTTTTTTTTTTTTTTTTTATAAGTTGATGAAACAAATGATAAAAAGCAATAACAATGAAGAATAGAAGATGAGAGAATGCGATCAGATAATTTGAGTTTCGGTTTAGAAAGTAGAAAGTAGGATTGATAACTTGGAAGATTAATTTGGAGTCGTAAATAAAAATTGATTCGTGATATGACAGAATTTCAATTGCAGTATTGAATTCTTTTCTTATATAATCACCTGACAAGTCGTAATAACGATTTGTGTAGTATTTCAAATTGAACTGGCATAGACGACTCAAAAGGAAGGGTAATATATCCAAATGAGGACAGAGATGACTATTTGCTCGTCCATTGCTACCAACGAGCAGACTATTACGCGATCTCTCTTGCAGCAATCCAGCAATGCGATCTCTGACCTCTACTTTTCATTACTGTAATGAAGGTGCGTATATATACTATCCAGAAAATATAATGCATTTCTGATAGATGAAATGTTCCGTCTTGTGAATTTCTTTGTCTTGTGATTTGTGATTGTGATTTAGGACGAGGAAATAAATTAGGTAGAGATAAAACAAGACTTAAATTGCGGGACGCTAAATTGTGGGGTGCATGAAGATGCATGGCGAAATTATCGTAGGAAAGTGAAGAAATAGAGATTATGACATTGTAGTAGTTTGTGATCGTTTGGATCCCTGCTGGAAGTTAAAGAGATATAAATCCTATTCCTTTCAATCTCCTTCTATCTATCTCGTCTATCCTTGTCTATTCCTTTCTATCTCCTTGTCTATTTAAATTCGCTCTTATCTCTTTCAATCCCCACATCTTTATTCTCGTCTATCTCTTTCTATCTCCATATCAATCCACATCCACGCTTATCTCTTTGAATCTCTTTTCTATCCCTTTTTATCTTCTGTCTATCTCCGTCTATCACTTTCTATCTCCGTCTCAATCCACATCAACGCCTACCTCTTTCAATCCCCACTTATCTATCTCTTTCTATCTTTTGTTCATCCACGTCTATCTCTTTCTATCTCCTTGTCAATCTCAATTCACTTTTATCTTTTTTAATCTCCAGTTCTCTATTCCTTTCTATTTCCATTTCATTTCACTTCCCCGCCTATCTCTTTCAATCCGCATTTCTCTATCTCTATCTATCTCTCGCCTATGCCATTCTATCTCTTTCTATCTCCCTCTGAATTAAAATTGCTCCTATCTCTTTCAATCCCCACTTCTCTATTCCTTCCTGTTTCTCGTCTATTCTTGTCTATGCTAGAGAGATAGAACGGACTAGATGGGAGATAGAAAGAAATGTAAGGGATTGCTTGAATTGTAACTCAGTAAGAAGAAGTGCATTGGAAGGCATAGAATAGCATTGAACTTTTTAATGCCATCCTATGCGAATCAATTCCGTTTTTGCCGAAAAGCATTAAATGGCATTGACTCATTCAATATTTTGCTTCGCAAAAGGCATTATTTGGCATTCAACTTCAAAGGACGCCGAAAAAGCATTAAATGTCATTAACCCATTCAATATTTTGTTTCGTGAAAGGCATTATTTGGAATTTAACTTTGAAGGTTGTCGAAAAGCATTAAATGGCATTAACTTGTCAACTTTGCATCTTTCTGAACGGCATTAAAAACTTCAGCGCATTCAAGCGAAATAAGTTTTATTCCATAAAGAGCATTAAATGGCATTCAAGACAAGAACGGAATTGATTCCCATAGGATGGCATTAAAAATTCCAATGCCATTCTATGCCTTCCAATGCTCTCCTTACTGGGAAGAGATAGGAGCGAATTTTGATTGACAAGAAGATAGAAAGGTATAGACGAGAATAGGAGAGAGACAGGCAGGAATAAAGAAGTGGGGATTGAAAGAGATTAGACCGAATTGAGAGATAGGCGAGAAATAGAAAGGAATATAGATGTGGGGATTGAAAGAGGTAGGAGCGAATTGACATGGAAAAGGAGAGAGAAAGGAATAGACAAGAATAGGCGAGAAATAGAAAGGAATATTGACTTGGGGATTGAAAGAGGTAGGAGCAAATTGACATGAAAAAGGAGATAGAAAGGATTGACAAGGATATAGAAAGGTATAAACAAAAATAGATGAGAAATAGGAAGGAATAGAGAAGTCGAAATTAAAAGAGAGGAAAGCATTGAAATTGACAAGGAGAAAGAAAAATATAGACGAGTATAGGCGATGTATAAAAAGAGAAGTGGGGATTGAAAGAGATTGGAATGAATTGAAATTGATAAGGAGGTAGAGAGAGATAGAAAAGAATAGGCGAGATAATGATTTTGACTGCCAATGAGATAGAAAGGTGTAGAAGAGAATAGATGATATATAAAAAGAGAAGTGGGGATTGAAAGAGATAGGCGTTGATATGGATTGAAATGGAGATAGAAAGAGATAGGCGTAGATAGAAAATATATATATATATATATATATAGGGATAGAAAAGAGAAGATTGAAAGAGATAAGTATGGTTATAGATTAAAATGGAGATAGAAAGGAATAGAGAACTGGAGATTAAAAGAGATAAAAGCGAATTGAGATTGACAAGGGGATAGAAAGGGATAGAGAAGTGAGGATTGAAAGAGATAGACATTGATGTGGATTTAGATGGAGATAGAAAGATATAGACGGAGATAGAAAGGGATAAAGAAGAGGAGATTCAAAGAGATAAGCGTGGATGTGGATTGGTATGAAGATAGAAAGAGATAGACAGGGATAAACAAACAATCTTTATCCCTTTCTATCTTAGAGATAGAAGGAGATAGAAAGTGATAGGATTTATATCTCTTTACTTCGAGCAGGGAGAGAAACGATATCAATACTTCGTAGAAAATGTTTCACAAACACTATTTTCTCTCCTGCATTTCAAAAATAATGTTCTTGACATAGAAAAAATAGATTAACAAATAAGATAAGCATCAAAGGCTTAACTTAACACCTTCAGAGAATATTGAAGTTTGCTGGCGATAGAAATCAACTAGACCTTAATCATTGTAATTTTTCCATCGCTGGTAGCAAAGCAGAGTTTACATAAAATAGTCTGACATAAACCATGTATTTATCCGCCATCATAAACTATGATCGGTTCAAACGATCTATACTTATGTAGACATAAGCCACGTATTCTTTTCTAAAAGTACATATGGAAATGCCAGTTCTCGTGAAACAATTGGCATAACAACATCAGCAAAAAGTTAGAAGCGCAAAGTAACCTTATACTTATCAGACAGAAGGAACCAATTACCAAATAGGAATAAATAAACATTAAATATGAATACCACTTTCCTCAAAACGTTCTTACTATACTTAATTCTGATATTTGACTTCTACAAAGAATGTGAAACCAAGTACGGAAAATATGTGAAAAGGTTTGTGAGGCATGCTAAAGAGGACTTAAAAAAATATCAAATAGTTTCAATTTTAAATACCAGGATCTCCAACCCAGATTCCGATGATATTGTCAAATCCATTTTTTCTCAAGTCCCAGGACTTATAGTTAATATTAGTCAATCAGAAGTGAATGAAATCGTTGAATTGTCAGCTTTTCAAGAACCAAGAGCAACGACATTGTTCGTGATGGTAGAATATTTAAAAGACAATGCATCAGCAGTGGAATACTTAAACTTTCTGAACAAACTAACACCAAAAAGGATTCGACCAAAGTGTTTAATTATCTCACTATGTGAAGGCAATCAGTGCACCTATGAGAACCTGCTTCGACAGATGTGGTCCGAACGATATCTGGATGTAACAATTTTTCAACTAGCTAAGGAAACCAACTCAGAACCTTTCCAGGATCGACAGCAAGTGAAAGCTCTAGTGCATCACTTCAACCCCTTCACTGATGTTTATGAGAAGCTCAACTATTCCAGGACAATCGACTGGTTTCCTAATAAGCTTCAGAACATGAATGGCTACAATTTCAAGGGTGGAATGATTAATCAGCCCCCTACCAGTAAAGTCAAGTACAATCTCAAAGGACGGCCTGAATACAGTGGAGCAAATTTTCTGACCTTCATGGCTCTATCCAAGGTCTTAAATTTTTCTCCCTCTGTAATTTCACCCGTCGATGCGCAAATTGGTATATATAATCTAGAAAACAAATCCGCAACTGGTATGATCGGTAAATGTGTAAACAATGAAATTAATATCTTCATTACTGTGATTACGCAAACCAGAACATCAAAGCAGAAACTCACAGAAACGACAAGAATGTTGAGCTGGGAATATTTTTGCGCTGTGGTTCCAAATTTCCCTGGTAAGGAAGAAACAGTACAAAAGGGTATGTTGTATTCAACTCTGCTGCTTCTTATGATCATTTCAATTTTTATCTACGTGGCAGCACATCTCTTGGCATTTGACACTCACGACTGGCAAATTTTCGACATTATGCGAGTTTTATTAGGAATGCCTGTTCCACGAGAACCCACAACAGTCGCCGCAAGAATTCTTTTCACATGTGTAATTGGTTTAGCTTTCTCCTATGCGTCGAATTTTTTCGGAGGACTGACATCTACACATCTAAAGATCACAACCCAAACTGAAATCAATGACTTTAAGGACCTGGACAATTCTGGTTTAATACCGATGATACATCCAAACTTGGTTCGGATAACTTTCAATCAAGACGATCCTGCTCTATCCAATCTGGGAAAGAAGTACTTGGAAAAAGGAAAGAATTTAAAGGACTGCCCTCGAATTATAAAGAAGTACAAAAACGTTACATGTATAGTGACTAAAAGGCAGGCATTACATCTTGTAGAATCATTGAGAAATGGTTCTGGTTATTCTCCTGTAAAAGTTATGAAACAATGTTTCTGGAGTACTGCCAAAGTTATGTTCTTGGAAAAAGGTTCACCCTATGTCGAACGATTGGACGAAGTAATAATAAGGCTTATCGAATCGGGTGTGCTAAAAAAATTGACTAGAAATTATAGTCGAAATTTATCAAACGTTGATGAAACTTTGGAAAAACATCAGGAAGTGGATTTTGAAGGCCTTGGAAGTGTACAAAATCTTCGACGACGTCTCATCTTCATCGCGATTCATGGGTATCTACTATCGATCGTCGTTTTCTTGGGAGAAATTGTATTCAGAAAGATGCAAGGCAAGAGCAGTTTCAGAACCCTGCTGAAAGTAAAGGGATAGAAATCCTATCCCTTTCTATCCCCTTCTGTCTCTAGCCTGTCCCCTCTGTCTCTTTCTATCTCCATTTCAATCCACATTCACGCTTATCTCTTTGAATCTCCTCTTTTCTATCCCTTTCTATCTCTTGTCTATCTCCGCATATCTCATTTAGTCTCCACTTCTATATCTCTTTCTATCCTTTTACATACCTGTCTATCCCTTTCTATCTTCTTGTCAATCTTCATTTGCTTTTATCTCTTTTAATCTGGGTTGCGCTCGTATAATACTCCACATATTATACGTGGTTTTCTACGCGTATATTACTACGTATAATTACCTCTTTAGTTTTCTACGGTATATTACGTCCGAATGGAAACATCCAGGGCACATGCGTCACTATCAAAACAACCTATTTTTTAGAAAGTGAGGTTATGTACTTGTCAACATTGATTGTTTTGTAAGGCGGCCATCTTGGAAACGTCACTTCTTAGCAGGGGTATGCATCAGCCCGTATTTCACGATTCTAGCTTGTCCCCGTTA
>CAJFCP010000714.1:13409-31217 GCA_904066005.1 Synergus itoensis | reverse complement strand
TTGACAAGAAAAATGATAGTTAAAAGACATAAAACCCTATAGAAATGGTGCTATCTAATGAAAAGAGGGATTTTTAAATCACTGTAGAATCAAAAGGACTGTGTTCGCTCTAATCTTTGATAAGGTAGAAAGGTGTGAACCTACCTGACAAGTGAAGATGTTCTGACGATCCTTAGAAGCTACACAGCTTTTATAGGAAAAGTTGATTCGTGCTATCTTTGACATATTGCGTCAAATGTCATTTACACCTGATACCGGTTCAGGATACTTTTGAGTTGCACATCCCCATATAATGATGGTTTACAAGTTAAATGTGTTATAAATGGGAGACTTTCCCAAGATTTTTCGCTGGGAAACATTATGCAAATCATCTTTAATGTAAGTGCTTCTGATAAGTTCAACGACAGGTTCTTGTGAGTCAGAAAGAAAAAGGGCGGTACGTTGTTGATTCGATAATTGCTGGGAAGGAAAACCTGCTCGGATGATAGATTACTTCTTCAAGGTCTTGATATGTTTTTCTGGAAAAACTTTACGTTAATTAAACTACATTAAGTACATTAAAATTTAATGTAAAGTGAATATATTACATTCTCTGTGAAGACAATTTTAGAAGATGGGATTTTTATTTCTTGTAGTTTTTCTTTCTTTCTTGAAAAAAAAATATTGTGTGAAATAGATGTTCTTTCTTTTAGGATAGAAAAGATTTTGAGGAATACAAATATAAATGGTAGGAATCCTTGAAATACAAATTCCAGTCTTGAAATGAGAAACAATTTTTTAATTACATATGATTGAGATGTGTTTAAATGTCAACATTTCCCCCTCTTTGAATGCAAAAAAAATTTGAAAAAATGATAGATAAATAATTATAAATTGAAACTCATCCCGGTCTTCTAAAAAATGTCAATATTTTCTTCAATTCAGAGGATAGCAGTTGAAAAAATTAATCAGCCCGTGAATAAAATTTCGAAAAATTGCAAATTGGTGCAAGGATTTTTCCTCATTCTACATTTTTCTCAAACTGCATCTCAGTTTTAAAGATTATTATTCAAACTATCAATATCCGAAAAAACTTTGCAAACAGACATTGGTATTATTTACTATGAATAAATGATAAATTGTTGGTTGTAAAATAATGATCGAATAACAAAAATTAAAGGTCATCCTTGTATAAATTATTATAGCTTAATTAAATCAAGTGTATCTAATTAATAAAATAAAGATTTATTTCATCTGATTGCAATAATAATATTTTTACTTTATATTGATAATTACAAAAAAAAATTCACAAAATGAGGTGAAAATAAATGAAAATTAATAGTTTTGAAATTGTTATTTATTAAATAAATAAAATCACATAGATATCCTTAAACTAATAAAAAGATCGTAATTTGGAGGGGAAATAAATTAAAAGTTGTTTATCACTATTCAGCAAAATCTTTATTTACATATAAAAATCACAAGTTATACAATCACTGACTTTTGCAATAGTGCACAGTGTTAATACTCAAAATCATCTGCTCAAAAATGCAGACTCGAGTACAATGGTAATTATAATTATTATATAATCATAATAATAATAATAGTAATAAGCACATTGTTGCTTATTGTTACGAACTCGTAACAGAACGATTTATTTTCTAGATTAACATTTTTTTTTGTACAAAAAATAAACTTTGTAGTACGATTGTTAACGAGTCGTGATATGCTTTTATGAGTTGAAATGTATATTTATATATTAATATACCACGCTATATTTATTTATATGAAAACATGAGAAGCTGGGTAGATTTTGTCCATGGCAAGCTTTCTTCTTCAAATGTGGACTTTGGGATGGATGATCAACCTGCAATTTCATTTTATTAATCAAATGTTCCTCAGTATCTCTAAAAAAAAAATTAAAAAAAAAAAATTTGTAAAAATTAATACAAAGTCGTTATTAATTATACCTCTTCGAGGTGGTGGGTTGCCATTTCCCAAGTCATTTTCTTCCGGATGTGCCAAAATCCAAGCAAGAGCCTTCTGGATTTCTGGGGGGATTGGAGGGGGGGTTGGTATATGCGAACCTTGAACTTGGTAGCCATTCTCGTCAGCAACGAAAGTTATGCTCACTCTTTCACCTTCCGGTGATGTGTACGAATCTGAGCCTTGAACAACTACCGGAGTTTCATTATCAACCTGCTTTGGCTGACCCGATTCCTGATGACTGATTCCATTACTCGTTTCGAAGCTGGAAACCAATTTGTATTTTTTTTTTTTATAAATTTTTTTTTATAAATTTTTTTTTATAAATTTTTTTTTATAAATTTTTTTTATAAATTTTTTTTTATAAATTTTTTTTTTATATTTTTTTTTTTGATATTCCGAAGGATTGTTTCTTACTTATTGACATAATTTCCATCGTGATTGACCTCCAGTTGCTGGCTGAGGATCTGTGCATCCTTGTCCGCTCCACTCTGCGGTCTCTGAGGCGCACCGAGAATCCCCGTCGCACAAAGTGCGACCACCACGGCCTGAAAAGCAGAAATTGATTAACAAATTAACAGACTAAATTTAAATGGGCTAAGTTTCCTCCGCCTATTGCATACAAAACTTAAGGCAGAAAGTTCAAATGCCAAAGAAATCAAATGTTTCGATCTAAAATATAACTTGCGAAATTTTCCCGCGCAAAAAGAATTGACCCGAACTTCTCGTGATTAAACTTCGAACTTTGTGGGTTCTGAATAAGATGCTAATCTATTTGTAACTCATCGCAACTTTGGTCCCGATTAAACGATTCAGAGGTAGGTAAATGTCAGCACCAAGATAAGTGCAACTGGGGCTCTCACCATACAATGTAATGCTTACTTATTCACAGTGAAAGTGATAGATGGGCTTGTATCTCGTAAACTCGTGCTCCTCCACACTAATGACTATTAGCTTCTTCGTCTCGAAATACACATTTATTACGATTATTATACAAAAAAAAAAAAAAAATTACAAAAAAAAAATTTACAAAAAAAAATTTACAAAAAAAAAATTTACAAAAAAAAAATTGTTCAAGAAGTTATAACAGAAGTCAGGAAAATGAAACTTTTTATGAAGAAACCCCATACTGAGAAACCATAGTCAGAACGGTATACATACCCAAACAACACATGAAAAATATGAAAATGTGATAAAATAAATAAATTGTAAAATAAATAACTCCTACAATTCATGACTTATCAAACCCAATCGACCAGTTCTGATCATCCAATTCCCTATATTTTCGTGATTTGTGATCTAAATTTCAATCCAATTTCTAATATCTTTCAATTTTTAATATATTCGGCATTCGATAGAGAAAACCCATCCTGAAAAATCATAAAAAACCATTTAAACCCCATTATTTAAAAAAACCCTATAGGAAGAAAACCATCACCAAGAAACGCATGCTGTACATTGAATATTTCTTTTAATGAACAAGTGAATCACGCACTGCATTCTTCTTTCATAATATTCTATATATTGTATGAAGAGGTTGCAATCGTAACGGATAGCGTCATTATATCGACTCGCATTAGAAGTGTACGCAATTTCTGAAATTTTCCACACTTATTGTAATTTTCTCGTCTTCAGGGCGTGCCACGTTGTTGAAACGAAGCATCTCGACAATAAATGTGCTATTGATCACGTTTCTTCGAGATCCGTGAGCTAACTAGAAACGTGACAAGAATCTTCAGCAATTGAAAAAAAAAAAATGCAAACCACGCTAATCGAGAAGAACTACCAATGATTCATCAGTGCATCGACTTTTACATATTATGTATAATTTGCAATAATTTTCAGGTACCTGCAACCGTATTTAAGCGTGTGCAATTATTTTTGTGCATGTATTACGATTTTCATGTATGTGCAACGATTTTCATGCATGTGTAATGATTTTCATGCATGTGTAATGATTTTCATGCATGTGTAACGATTTTCATGCATGATTACAAAAAGCTATGCAAACAAACGTAAATCATGCGCGTGAAACTCTTTGCGCATGTTGCGCATGGCGATTAAATGACAAATGACTACTAAAATGTATATGTGAAAAGTTACTATACTATTGAAGTTACTATCACTGCATTTGTGAGGATGAAACTAATTACCAATTAAGTATCAGAAATTACGATGAACATTAATGGTTCGAGATTAAGATGTTTTCTTGCATCGCAGGTGGATTTTATCACCATTTCGCATTAGGGATTATGGAACGATTGTGTAAGGATTTAATTTTTTTCAGATGTGGCGAATCCTCATTAAATGAACCTTACTTTCCCTTTGCAATCAGTTTTTCTGCTTATATGTTTACAAACATTTGAAATAATTTACTGGATACTTATTAAAAAATTAAAATTGCATCAAAGAAGTAAATATACTATGTAAGCGTGAATTAAAGTTAAAATTATATGATAATTTTGTACAGTGTACAATATTTTATACAAAATGTATAATACTTTTTACATAGTATAATAATTTTTACACAGTATAATAATGTCAGTTTCGTACGATTAGATTGCACTTTAAAATGTCAATTCGACTGACGTCAGGAGCAAAATTGCCAAGCATTATCATCCTCACTCGCCCTTTTCAAGCATTCCGCAATCCTTTCAAATATTCTGTGAATGCTAGACTGAAAATGACATTTAGCACCATTTTTACCGGGAATTTAGCACAAGAAGGTATCTTAAGCAAAAATGTTACAAATCATCAAATTAGAAATTCGAATCATCAGAAATTAATAATCTTTTATGATGATCTTGTTAAGAAGAACCTTTTTGTTATAAAAATGATTTACAAGTATGAAAATATCAAAAGTAACCTTGAATGATTTTACAATTTAACCTCACGTGTGTTTACGACAATGTAAGATTTCAATGACACTTAATTATAAGTTAGAACAAAATGTTGCTGGTTTCGAATAAATCATCTTTTAATTGCTAGTTTGATTAAAACCTCGTGCGAGTCTTTCACAGTTTATTATAGTAGGTGCAACTAGCAATTATCTCCTTGCACTTCCTTATCGAAAAAAAAAATATTTATTTTTTTTACAAAAAAAAAATTTTTTCTTTCTCTAAGGAATAATTTCTTTCATCAAAACTAAAAATTTGAATGTAATGCTTTCCGATTCTGTGAAATAATGGTCCATAAATAATGAGAGACAAGTTAACAATTAACGTGCGATAATTAAAAGTTGCATTGCCTCTGAAGAACATTTTCATACTTGAGAATGCAGTGGTAAAAAAAAATTGAAGTACATATTTGCGTGGGTGCATTAGCACATCCCCATTGTGAGTTGCAACTATTATTCCTCTATTCACTTTTCAATAGTTCACTACATGCTGATGGAATACCAATTCTTTCACAAAGAATAACCCATTTTTTCGAGAAAAGTGATATGGCGGAAAATTAATGACGAATCTTAATGACGAATAATTACTATAGTAAATATTCGTCATTAAGATGCTACTTCAGTTAAATACACTGTTAAAAATGTTTGAAAAATTAATATACTTTTAATACCCGTGTAGAAATTTCCAAACCTGGCCCAGATCGGTGATGAAACGCCCGGCCCGATCGGGCCCCGATCCGGCCAGGTTTGGCCAGGTCTGGGCCTGGTCGGGCCGTGTGTTTCATCCCCGGTCTGAAATCCCCCGATCTGGACCCGATCGGGGCCAGATACCCCAATCTGGGCCCGATCGGGGCCACAGCAAAATTTATACTCGGGTATACATTTTGTAAAGTCATTTGCATCCCGTGCAGAAATTCCCAAACCTGGCCCAGATCGGTGATGGAACGCAGAACCTGATCGGGCCCAGATCTGGCCCGATCGGGCCCAGACCTAGCACGGTCGAGCCAGATCTGGGCCCGGTCTGGTTCTGCGTTCCATCACCGATCTGAAATCATCCGATCTGGGCCCGACAGGGGCCACAGCAAAATTTCTACCCGGGATATACCGTAAATTAAATTTAATATACTACCATATGTTTTAGAATTAATATAAAACCATATTAATATTAATATATCTTATATCAATATTAATATAAGGTATATTAATTTTAATATGGTTGTATATTACATTTTGTATTAAATTTTGATCAGTTTTTTTTAACAGTGTAAGAAAACGAATTGAGAGATTAAAGTTCCCTTGAGATAAAGTCCCTTCGAGACAAGTAACAACCAATTACCAATCTGAAATTTAAAACCGAATCCATCTTAATGCAAATGGGTAATGGATAGATTTATGGAATACTCATAAGATGGAATCTTCAGTCATTGAAACAAGCGAAGATATTATAGTCAAGTAGCTAACATGAGAATCTGTGTCGACACCGCAAATGTTGTGTTAACTTGTCTCCGAACCTTAAGCAGTCTATTATTTACACATATTTAAGTGTAATCGTGCCCCCATCTCGGAAACCACAATAGTTGCTCTTTAAATTTACATCGTGGAGATGAATTCATTAAAAGTTGCAGGAAAGATGCATTTTAAAGTTGGAAGGACGTAATTAGCCACAATTAAGGAATTAGCACTCATGTAAGGAAACAAAGTTTCCAGACGTTTAAAATATAAGAGACGAAGTTTATTCTCATAAATCTTAATTAAGTTAATCTTCTATAATCATCGTATCGAACAGATTCGGAAACAGTAATGAAATTACACAAAAAATTGAGAGGAACAACATATGCATGTAAAGCATGATTTACAAAAAGCAACTAGAATAGGGCAAGAAATTTGTAATATTTGCAATAATTGCATGAAACCTACGACATTATGGTAAGAAAACTCAGTTTGGAAAACCGCAATCAACACCATATTAAAAAACCCCATAGGAACAAAAACATACACCAGGACATGAAAACATGTTTTTGAGGAAATTTCATCAAATGTGTACAGAAATGAAGATATGAAATTGAAAATAGCCCGTGTAGAAATTTCGATAGGGATCTAGTGGGGGCCTCACTAGTTTTCCCTTTTTTAGTTGGGCCCTGATGGGGAAAAATAGTCGGGGCCCCAGAAAGATCGTAACGCTTTTGTCAGTTAGGCCCCGACTAGATATTCTAGTAGGGGCCTTGTGGGAATCGCCCTTACACAGCCCTATAAAAGAAAGGGCCCTACTGTGGCCCTAATCAGGTCCCCGCGATATATATTTTTAATTATAAACGTATATAATTATGCATTTGGGACGATTTGAAGTAGAAATGCTCGAAATTTCTCCTTATATCGTCCCATGAAATACATCGCTAGAAATAAACATAAAATAATATTTGTTTATATTGAACTTTATATTAATCTATAAATATTAAAAAATATCGTTATGACATATATAACTTCATCTGAAAAAGTTGAATAACAATATAAAACTGCGTAGATCATTAATTTACGTGTAAGAAATTTCCCACTAGCGCCAGACAAGGCCCTGATTAGTTTTTTCTAGACTAGAACTTCTAGTCCGGGCCACGCTAGAACCCTACTTTAAATGGGGAAAGATAGGGAAATTTCTACACGGGAGTTATACTGTCGCATATTTTATAGGGAGAAACTACCCTGAGAAACTTCACACATAAACCCTTAAAAATACAGTAAATTTGACCAATAATCAGAAGGATTAATAATATTTCATAAAAAAATATGCATAAAAAGCATAATTTACAAATGCTACAAATTTGCACTGTCTATAATAATTAAATGAAACCTTAAGCATCAAATAAAGAAACCCCACCTTGAAAAACCCTGTTCAACCCCATAGAAAAAAAACCCATAAAAACAACCCCCATAAAAAAAAAATTTTAAAACACTGTTTTGTCTTTTGAATGCACTTTCCGCAAGGGTAAGAAAAAGTCCTTTTTGAGCGCACGAGAGTCGACGTGGGTAGAACTGAGTGAAAAGCACTTATTTTTTTTTTGGAATGGAAATTCCGCAGGTGGCCTTACCTTAAGGGTGTACATATTAATCGACACTGATACTGGCGTGTTGGTGAGGAGGAGAAGAAGAAGGAGAAGAAACTTGAGATGCAGATGACGATGGGTTGATACTTGTGGTTCTTCGTCAGAGGCGAGGCTCTTTATATACACGGCCTTACGAACGTGGCTTTCAGTGAAAGGGGTCATCCCTGCCCTCTTCACAATGCACTTCTTATGACCAGTGCATCTGAAGAAAATCGATCGACCCCGATCGATCCAGAAACCTATGGCCCATCCCCCATAAGGGGACGACAATGTCGAGGCTAAGGCTCAAGGGGATTCCCCATGCCGGTCTCATGCCTTCCGTAAGAATTGCTTTTTGTCTTATTGTCGGTTTCTGTCTCGAAATCCTGGGGATTTGTACGTCTTTACACATTTATTACGATTATTATACAAAAAAAAATTACAAAAAAAAAAATTTATAAAAAAAAATTTACAAAAAAAAATTTATAAAAAAAATTACAAAAAAAAAATTTATAAAAAAAAATTTACAGAAAAAAATTTACAAAAAAAAATTTTAGTGGGGGCCTCACTAGTTGTTCCTTTTTTTAGTTGGGTCCTGATGGGGAAAAATAGTCGGGGCCTATTTGCATAAATCCTATAAGGATTTATTTATCTTTACACATTTATTACGATTATTATACAAAAAAAATTACAAAAAAAAAATTTATAAAAAAAAATTTACAAAAAAAAATTTATAAAAAAAAATTTACAAAAAAAAATTTACAAAAAAAAATTACAAAAAAAATTGTTCAGGAAGTTACAATAAAAGTCAGAAAAATGAAACGTTTTGAGAAGAAACCCCATATATATGTAGTCAGAAAGGTATTGTAATACCCCATAGGTATTATAATACCAAATAAATATAATAAATACCCAAAAAGCACATAAAAACTATATGAAAATGTGATAAAATAAATAAATTGTAAAATAAATGACTCTCGCTAAATTATCTCATCAAACTTAAAAAAATGATTTTGTAAACATGCACATTATTACTTCTGAACAATGTTTTCAATTAAGGAAACATCTAACATGAATTGAAAGGCCCATAAATCGACTAGCGAACGTGAATCGAAAGGTTCATAAATCGACTAGAGAATCGTGTTGACTGGCTCTTGTTGTAATTAGAAATGTGCAAATCGCAAATAAATTAGTCATTTTTATTCCCATCCATAATTAAGACCGTTTTCATTAATTACGAACTATCTTGTACATTCCGCTGTTTTTATTCATAATATCATAATTTTATTCATACATTGCATACAGTATTAAAATATTGTAGATAGTCTAAATTTTGTGATGTTCATTTTTTTCGTGTATTTTATGCCATAAGTTTTACACAAGCTTCGTTTTCTATCGATGGTTTCTTCCTTGTGGGGATTTTTAATATATGGTTGCAAAGGCCCGTGTAGAAATTTCCGCAATCAGCCCTATCATAATATAAAAGCCCGAGTAGAAATTTTGCTGTGGCCCCGATCGGGCCCAGATTGGGGAATCTGGCCCAGATCGGGGGATTTCAGACCGGGGATGAAACACACGGCCCGAACAGGCCCAGACCTGGCAAAACCTGGCTCGATCGGGCCGGGCGTTTCATCACCGATCTAGGCCAGGTTTGGAAATTTCTATACGAGAGATGGTTATATTTCTATATTGAAAAATTTAATAACTTCCCAAGTAGAAATTTTGCTGTGGCCCCGATCGGGTCCAGATCGGAGGATTTCAGACCGGGGATGAAACGCACGGCCCGACCAGGCCCAGACCTGGCCAAACCTGGCCCGATTGGAGCCCGATCAGGCCAGACGTTTCATCACCGATCTGGGCCAGGTTTGGAAATTTCTACACGGGTTGTATATTCCCGGGTAGAAATTCCCAAACCTGGCCCAGACCGGTGATGGAACGCGGAACCTGACCGGGCCCAGACCTGGCACGATCGAGCCAGGTCTGGGCCCGGTCGGGTTCCGCGTTCCATCACCGGTCTGAAATCATCCGATCTGGGCCCGACAGGGGCCACAGCAAAATTTCTACCCAGGTTGTTGATAAACACGAAAAAATATATTTCTACGATCTTTCAACAGGTTTTCATGAAAATTATTATTAAACTGCATTTTATGATTATATTATTTTCAATATAATTTAAAATCCTTTGAGAAAATTAACAAAATGTGTAAATTAATTTAAAATCTTAGAACTCCCCTGACTTCTGTAAATATTCTTTAAAATAACTTGAAATCTATTTATATCGCTTTAAATTCTCGTGAAACACTTTAAGAAATCTTGATATCTTTGAAATCTTGGAAAATATCTTAAAATCCTTTTAAATTCCCTAGAACCACTTGAAATTTCTTGAAACCCTCTTAAATTCCTTAAAATCACTTGAAATCTCTTAAAATTCACTAAAATCTCTTAAAGTCCTTTACGAAATCATAATTTTTTAGATCTTGTGAAACTCTGAAAAATCCTTACATTCTTTGGAAATCCTTTTAAATTCCTTAGAATTACTTAAAGTTTCTTAAAATCTCCTTAAATTCCTTAAAATCACTTGAAATATTTTAAAAATCCTTTAAAATCCTTTAATATCACTTAAAATCCCTTCAAATACTTAAAAAAAATTTTTAATACTCTAAAATCTTGAAACTTTCGTGAAATCCTTTAGGAAATCTTGATATCTTTGAAATCTTAGAAAATATCTTAAAATCCTTTTAAATTCCCTAGAATCACTTAAAATTTCTTGAAACCCTCTTAAATTCCCTAAAATCACTTGAAATCTTTTATAATTCACTAAAATTTCTTAAATTCTTTACGATATCTTATAATTTTTTAAATCTAGTAAAAGCTCTGAAAAATCCTTACATTCTTTGGATATCCTTTTAATTTCCTTAGAATTACTTAAAATTTCTTAAAATCCCCTTAAATTCCTTAAAATCACTTGAAATCTTTTTAAAATCCTTTAAAATCCTTTTAAATTCTTTAATATCATTTAAAATCCCTTCAAATACTTAAAAAAAATGTTTAATACTCTAAAATCTTGAAACTCTCGTGAACGATTTTGAAATTCTCTAAAAATTTCTTAAAATCACTTATTATTTCTATTTAATATAATTAATACCTTTCTTTTTTATAATAGAATTTTCGTTTTTAGAAAATTAAATATAGTTTAATAATCATATATTGTGAATAATGATCCCACAGAATATTTTTTTAATCCTGATGGGCTATTGACCAGTTTTTCCTAGGTGGGACATTTTTTGGGTAAACTGACAAGGCCCTGGCCAGTTTGCCTTAAATAGGGCAATATGCTGCCAAAGCGTTAAAAGCCTTATGTGGGCCTTTCCATTTAACCTGACTAGGGCCACATCAGAGGTAGGGAAAACTGACTAGGGCCCTGTCAGAACCCCATCAATATTTCTGCACGGGGGGTTGTTCGTGGTGAATTTCCTCCACATAATGCAGAAGATTTCATATGCATTAATTGCAAAATTGCATAGTGGACATTTTTTTCTAGTTTTATTTATTTTTCGTAATCTATGCTTTCTACTTTCCTCTTAATTACTATGTCATTTCACAGTCGTTTTTAGTATTCTTCCCACAAATAGCTTTCTCCATAAAATGTCCTAAATTTCTCACAATTATTGCAAACTCAATTTCCGTATTTTTAGTAATTAATTAATTTCATATTTCCGTAATTTCACTTCACTGTATGCTGTATCAATATATTCATGTTTACTTTATCCCTTATCACAAGATTACTTCATGTTTTGCGATTACATAAACATTTCACCCATAAATAAAAATCGATTGCGAAGTGAGGAAAATAAAACTGAACCAGAGAATGAAAGTTGACATTTGTTTTTTGCAGTCTGAAATTCGGTGAATATTGCAATAAGAAGACCCGAGAGGAATGCACGGGACATTAATTTATTAAAGAATTAAGCGTCATTTTATCTTCTGACCTGCAGCATAAGCAATAAACTACCTATAAATTGATGTTGGAATATAAGAGAGCTGTACCCAGTATCTATGTGCTTAGGGAAGGTTAATTATCGCGTCGAAGCGAACACCTCCCGTCAGTTGAGCAGATTAGACGGAATCACAGTTACTCGAACATCCAACGACAAATTGTATGTAAGGTACATACAGATATAGTACAGGTGATTGCTGCGACCGCGGTTATTAAATATGCTTATGCAACGTGAAAAGCAGCTCTACAGGACGTGCATTATGACACTTTTACTCGTGGAGGACTACGTCACTCCTCTGCATAGGGTGTCGAATCCGACTCGTGACTTGCTTAAATTATAGCCTCAATTACGGGTTAATGCTTGACTCCTCTTAACCTTCTATCATTCAATATCGAAAGCCGACAATTCCTCATCTTTTTTCGGCGATGGTTTTCCTCCTATATATAGTTTTTTAAAATATTTTTTTTTTAATTTTTTTATTAAATGCTGTATAATTGATGTCATTATTGGAGAGTTTCCCATGTAGAAATTCCGATCGGGGTTTAGTAGGGCCCTGGCTAGTTTTCCCTATTTCTAGTAGGGCGCTGGTCAGGAAAAATGGAGGGCCGGAGTAGTTCTATAACGCTGTTTTAGCCAGGTTCTAGCTAGAACTTCTGAGCAGGCCCTAACGAGAGTTAGGTAGGGCCTCGTCTAGACCCTTTCTATTATAATATTTTGGTTATTTACCATCTATAAAGTTGGTGTATTTTATACATTATAAAACTATTATAAACATAGTAATAGCACAGTTTTTTTTTCACTCTTACAATTTTATTTTTAACTGTGTTTTTCAATATCTATATCATAAATATTATGATTTTTTTTTTGTGAGAATTGGAAATATTTCAGTAAAATGGGCCATACTGACTAAAACCCGAACAGTTCCTGACTAGAACTTCTTTGTTCTTTTATTAAAATCAGGGCCCAACTAAAACCTGGTTAAAATATAAGATTGGGGCCTAACTAGACGTGCATAGATTTTCTATTCACAAAGAATGAAAAATCCTAACAGTGCCTTAAGGGGTCCTGACTAGAATTTACTATTACAGTTGTTCTAGCAAGGACCTGACTACCGCCCTAATGAACATAGGGACAAATGGGGCCATTTCTACATGGGTTATTGGTTTATTATACGTTCCCGTGTAGAAATTTCGATAGGGGTCTAATGGGGGCCTCACTAGTTTTCCCTTTTTTATTCGGGCCCTGATGGGTAAAACTAGTCGGGGCCCCAACTAGATCATAACGCTTTTGTCAGTTAGGCCCCGACTACTAGTTCTAGTAGGGGCCTAGTGGGAATCGCCATTCCACAAGCCTATTAAAGAAAGGGCCTCGCTGTGGCCCTAATCAGGTCCCCGCGATATATATTTTTAATTATAAACGTATATAGTTATCCATTTGGGACGATTTTAAGTAGAAATGCTCAAAATTTCTCCTTATATCGTTCCAAATACATCGCTAGAAATAAAAGTAAAATTATATTTCTTTATATTGAAGATTATATTATACATGAATACATTATAAATACAAGATTTATATAAATACATTACAAATACAAAATAAATACATATAAATATATTAAAGTATTTTTTTTCTTAAACTTTTTTTGTGTAATATTAAATGCTGTATAATTGATGTCATTATTACAGAGTTTATTGGTTTATTATACGTTTATAGGTATGACATGATTTAATAGATTTTATATATTTTTTTATTATTAAAAAAATTAAAAAAAAAAAATTTTTTTTAATCAAATACGGTGGTTTTCTTCTAATAGTGTTTTTCAAAATATATGGTTTAGTACGATTTTTCGAGATGGGGTTTCTCTACCTAATGTTGTACGTTTGGTGTTGCATATGGGGCTCTTGGACCCATGGCCGGATTAAGGGGGGGGGCTGGAGGGGCTGAAGCCCTGGGCCCCGCTTTCGAAGGGGCCTCTAAATTCTTCCTCAACTTTAAAAAAAAATTTTATAAAAATTGAAAAATTTATTATTTTAATTCTCTTTGAAGATAACTACAGATTTTTTCCAGGGGGGGGGGGCAAAAAAAATGTACAGCCCTGGGCCGCGAGTTGTATTAATCCGGCTCTGCTTGGACCTGTCTGGAATGTCCACTGGATTCAGAAAAATCAAGGAAAATTAAAATCCAAAATACCGTTTTTGAGTTTCAGCCAAAAAATTATTTTTTTTAAATTTTATATTTTTCAAACCTTCTCAAGCTAAGTGAAACATCTAATTTCGTCGAAATATCAATGATTTGTGTAATTTGAACGAATAATTTCAAATAGTTTTACGATTATAAATAACTTCCCGTGTAGAAATTTCGATAGGGGTCTAGTGGGGGCCTCACTAGTTTTCCCTTGTTTTAGTCGGGCCCTGATGGGTAAAACTAGTCGGGGCCCCAACTAGATCATAACTCTTTTGTCAGTTAGGCCCCGATTACTAGTTCTAGTAGGGGCCTAGTGGGAATCGCTCTTCCACAGCCCTATCAAAGAAAGGGCCCTGTTGTGGCCCTAATCAGGTCCCCGCGATATATATTTTTAATTATAAACGTATATAGTTATGCATTTAGGATGATTTGAAGTAGAAATGCTCAAAATTTCTCCTTATATCGTCTCAAATACTTCGCTAGAAATAAACATAAAATTATAATTGTTTATATTGAATTTTACTTTAATCTATAAGTATTAAAAAATATCGTTATGACATATATAACTTCATCTGAAAAAGTTGAATAACAATAATTAATATAATTATTATTTATTAGTTCACAGATGTACTAACAAAGATATTTTTTACACAAATTTAATGAACAAGAAGCAACTTTAACATACTAAACAAATTAAAACTGCGTGGATAATTAATTTGTGTACATTTAATTTATTAATTTATGTGTAAAAAATTTCCCACTAGCGCCAGACAGGGTCCTGATTAGTTTTTTCTAGACTAGAACTTCTATTCCGGGCCACGCTAGAATCCTACTTTAAATGGGGAAAGATAGGGAAATTTCTACACGGGTTATGTTTATTTATAATTTTTAAAAATTAATTTTTCAACTAAAATTTCTTAAATAATCAAAATTCAAAGCTGATGTACGGAAAGTAAATGTTCCTTGTTATTGAGATTAATCGATTGACCTATATAATTAATGCATTTCATTGAAAAGTAAGGAATTTATGTTGGAAAAGGGGGAGTTGGAAGAAGGGGGGGGGTGGAAGAGGGTGAGTTACAAGAAGGGGATTAGAAGAGGGGTGGAAATGGTAGAAAGAGGGGTAGAGGGGAAGAGGAGGAAGAATTTTATACAATATTAAAAATTATTATTTGTCTTAAATAAATATTGTTAAATAAAATGAGAATGTAAAAAATATATTTATTACTTATTAATTATGTTTGCTTCTAGTGAAACACCTAATTTCTCGAAATATCAATTTTTTGTGCAATTTGAGCGAAGAATTACAAACAGTATCACGAAAATTGGCGACATTTTGGAAAAATGAGAACAAATTTTTTTTTTGACCTTTAATAACTTCCAGAATTTTTGAGATATTTGAACGGTTCTTGGACCAGATTGCCAGAAATGCCCGGTATCAATTTTTTTGCTGGTTATTTTAACTGTTACGATTTTGCGTATGGTGATTATTGCAGATTCTAGATGAGAAAAGCAGTGATATTGAGATCGAAAGAACCTTTTCTATTAACAACACGATTATGGTATACTTTTTAATTTTGAAATGTTACGATTTCAAAACAAAACAATAGTTTTGGGCAAGGCATTGTGGTAGCCGGATTTCTATCGATAGAACTGACATCGTGAAACGATTTTTCTCCAGAAGACTGGTGAAAGGTGAAGCATCTCACGGAGGACAGAACAAATGTCACTGCCGTCCCATATAGGCAACCGTCTATTGTTCCTTTCTACTACACCCTTATCGCTAAAAACATAAAACCATAAAAATGGATAAAAGTTAATATAAACAGAAAAAAAAGTAACGTCGAATTTGGAAAAAGCGTGAAAAGTTATTAAATAAATGAAATAAATTATATCACACTTGAACATAAAAAGATAAGAGGTAGAAAAACCGCAAATGCATTTTTTATGTTAAGTGCTTTATAATTGCAATAATAGTCATATAAAAATCTTTCTTAAACATTTATTTACTTTTATCAGTTATGCAAATATAATAAAGTTACATAATTTATAAAATGTCTTTCTTGAAACCTTTGACGACTTTTTATAATAATAATAAATCTTTCGTAATCAATTTCATTAATATTCGAGAAGACGAAGAGGAATTGTGATAATTTGAAAGACTGTGTTACTGATGTTTGACATTTATCGGAAAATAACCCGGAAAGTAAATAAAGTGAATGCTCTTTATTATTAATTGACACCTAGTATTTTAGAGATTATTTTTAGGATGGAAATTAGGTACACGTAAGATTGAACTTTCTCGTTTCGTGACTTATGCAAAATGTAATTATTGTCTTGAGACGAAGAATATCGCACGTGTCGAAACTGAGAATTCACATTTATAAAAATTATTGGAAGATCAGGAAGCTTTTTATTTATCTGAGAAAAAGCAATTAATATATTTTATATATTTTAATTATTAATTTTTTGCAGATTAGTTATTAATTTAGTGAAACTCTTAATTAGAGGAGATAAGAAATGGGCGTTTCTGAAGATGACTCTTCAAGGATATTCCTACTCAAGGATTGTTTTTTTTTTTTTTTTTTTTTTCATTTTTCATTGTTGATGCGATGACTATTCTAGGATTTAATTGTCCAAGAACTAAGGCCAAAGCAATTTTCATCTCAATAAATATAGACATATTATTAAGGAAATAATATAATATCAATAATATGATCGTTTCTAATAAATTCCTGTTTTGGACATAGTTCCGAATAGTGGTTACCTCCGATTTCTTTGCCACTACGTATACTTACGTATTTTGATGCGCTGATTACGAAAATCATAGTGAAAATTGGCGCAAAATTGAATTTAATGGCGAAAACCATGAAAAACCAATAAAATCATGGTTTTTTTCCATTTATTTTCGTAAATAATGGGAATTTCTAAAAATATTTCAAATAAAAGTTGTAGAGCATAAAAAATACATCTTTTATGTTCAGCACATTTTTTCTCTAAAACCATTTTTTACCAAGAAAAATAAGATTTTCCCAAAAATGAACCTAGCAATAAAAATTCAATAAAAACCCCCATTCATTTTGAACTACGTATTCTTACGTATTTTGATGCACTGATTACGAATATAATAGTGAAAATTGGCGCAAAATTTAACTTAATGGCGAAAACCATGAAAAACCCATAAAATCATGGTTTCTTGCGTTTATCTCAGCTAATATGTAAAATTAAAAACAATGTCTCGAACAAAAGTTGTATAACTCATCGAAATACACATTTTTTATTTCAAACGTTTTTTTCTGTGAGTGATAGTTTTCGATAAAATCAAATATATCGATTTTCATTTATAAAAAACCCATATACCATGGCTCTTCACATTCTAAATGGAAATCATTGTAAAAGAAAATTATTATAAAAGGAATGGTAAAGGAAAATGGCAAAGGGAATGGCAAAGGGAATGGTAAAGAGAAATGGCAAAGGGAATGGTAAAGGGAAATGGCAAAGGGAATTTTTACTATGATTTTTACAATGATTTTCGTAATCAGCGCATCAAAATACGTAAGTATACGTAGTTCCAAATGAATGGGGATTTTTATTGAATTTTTATTGCTAGGCTCATTTTTGAGAAAATATTATTTTTCTTAGTAAAAAATGGTTTTAGAGAAAAAATGTACTGAATACAAAAGATTTA
>CAJFCP010000714.1:0-13399 GCA_904066005.1 Synergus itoensis | reverse complement strand
TTTTTTATGCTCTACAACTTTTGTTTGAAATATTTTTCGAAATTCCCATTATTTACGAAATTAAATGGAAAAAACCATTATTTTATGGGTTTTTCATGGTTTTCGCCATTAAATTCAATTTTGCGCCAATTTTCACTATGATTTTCGTAATCAGCGCATCAAAATACGTAAGTATACGTAGTTCCAAATGAATCGGAATTTTTATTGAATTTTTATTGCTAGGCTCATTTTTGAGAAAATATTATTTTTCTTGGTAAAAAATGGTTTTAGAGAAAAAATGTACTGAGCACAAAAGATGTATTTTTTTATGCTCTACAGCTTTTGTTTGAAATATTTTTCGAAATTCCCATTATTTACGAAAATAAATGGAAAAAACAATTATTTTATGGGTTTTTCATGGTTTTCACCATTAAATTCAATTTTGCGCCAATTTTCACTATGATTTTCGTAATCAGCGCATCAAAATACGTAAGAATACGTAGTTCCAAACGAATCGAAATTTTTATTGAATTTTTATTGCTAGGTTCATTTTTGAGAAAATATTTTTCTTGGTAAAAAATGGTTTTAGAGAAAAAATGTACTGAGCACAAAAGATGTATTTTTTTATGCTCTACAACTTTTGTTTGAAATATTTTTCGAAATTCCCATTATTTACGAAATTAAATGGAAAAAACCATTATTTTATGGGTTTTTCATGGTTTTCGCCATTAAATTCAATTTTGCGCCAATTTTCACTATGATTTTCGTAATCAGCGCATCAAAATACGTAAGTATACGTAGTTCCAAATGAATCGGAATTTTTATTGAATTTTTATTGCTAGGCTCATTTTTGAGAAAATATTATTTTTCTTGGTAAAAAATGGTTTTAGAGAAAAAATGTACTGAGCACAAAAGATGTATTTTTTTATGCTCTACAGCTTTTGTTTGAAATATTTTTCGAAATTCCCATTATTTACGAAAATAAATGGAAAAAACAATTATTTTATGGGTTTTTCATGGTTTTCACCATTAAATTCAATTTTGCGCCAATTTTCACTATGATTTTCGTAATCAGCGCATCAAAATACGTAAGAATACGTAGTTCCAAACGAATCGAAATTTTTATTGAATTTTTATTGCTAGGTTCATTTTTGAGAAAATATTTTTCTTGGTAAAAAATGGTTTTAGAGAAAAAATGTACTGAACATAAAAGATGTATTTTTTTATGCTCTACAACTTTTGTTTGAAATATTTTTCGAAATTCCCATTATTTACGAAAATAAATGGAAAAAACCATTATTTTATGTGTTTTTCATGGTTTTCGCCATTAAATTCAATTTTGCGCCAATTTTCACTATGATTTTCGTAATCAGCGCATCAAAATACGTAAGTATACGTAGTGCCAAAGAAATCAGAGGTAACCACTATTCGGAACTACACCCCCTGTTTTAAGTTTTTTCGAAAATTCAATTTTGAAATAAATTGAAATAAAATTAGTGACACGAGTGCATTCACCTAATCACAGGATAAGTTGCACTAGTTTATGTGAACCTACATCGACTCAGAATCTCGTCTAGAAGTCGTCTAGCCCAGACCTTGAAACACTCGACTTTCACATCAGAAGCTCTTTCCTTCTTATAAGACGCTGTTCTATCTTCCAAGTGTTGAGTGTCAACCACTTGCTCAACCTGAACCAGATCTTATCGAGAACCCCTTTTTAAATTTAAATCCCTCTATAAATCGCTTCTGAATAACCAAATCAAATTCAGACCAGGGCCGGCGCAGTCTTCATTTTTGAAGTATGAAATTTTATTTTCCGCGGCAAGGGGGGGGGGATGAAAACATTTTTAAAAAATATTTTTATTGAAAATAAAAATAAAATGGGTTATAAGAAATATATTTCTTGCTACCTTTAACACATATAAAAGGTTTTTCTTCGTAAATCATTTCTAGGGATGAACTCATTTAATATTTTTTGTCAATAATTCGTGGTTTTTCCAGACAGTTTTCAAGGTATGGAATTCCATACCTGGATTTGTTCCAGGTATGGAATTCTCCATGGCATCCCTACTGTTTACGCCGCCCCTGATTCAGACAATCTCAAATCAGTAAAAACATTTTTTAAAGAAGAATAAAAGAAAACGAGAAAGTAACCTTTTTAGAATATGGACGTAATCATAACCCGAGGCATTAAATGCTTTACGTAACTGAAATATGAATTATGACAAATTTTCCAGGAAAAATTTTATGCGAAAAGGAAGAATTTGATTACATTGAGTGGGCAAGTAGACGAAAGCGTGGGCCAAGAATTTGTGTCAAAGGGGCACTTTGACCCTAATGTATCAAATGACATCGAAATGCCACATACTGTTAATTATTAATAAGACTATGTAATTATTATTAACACTGAATCAAGTTATATAAGACCTTATGCTCATGGCATATAGTCATTATGTATACGAAATGGCAAATTGGACGAATTCATGGAATTTATTCGATAATTCTTTGATAGAATTTATAAGGTCGAGCATTCCTGAACTTATGGAAGTAAATTCTTCATTCAATGTAAATGTAAAAATCAGTTTAAGGCCACGAAGAGAATTAATCATTCATTCTTCTTTGAAGTGAGGATCCAAGATTCTAATGTGGGTGCATCCTACACTTTCACGGAATCAACCTCACGCAATGAAAAGTAAAAGGATGCCTCGATCTAATTCAATTTCCAATGTAAGAATCTAGTCGGCTTATCAAAGGAATTTGTTGAACGTGAATGGCGCTCTTAACGTCTTAAGTCTTCAGTCCCTATTGAAAAACTTGACGTAAAAAATTACATAAAAAATGACGTAAAAATAGACGTAAAAAATTACGTCAAAAATGAGGTACAAAATGTGTCAAAAACGACGTAAAAAATTACATCACGAATTGGGATAGTTTTTGACGTCACTTTTTACGTCATTTTTTACGACATTTTTTACGTCATTTTTTTACGTCATTTTTTACTTCATTTTTGACGTCATTTTTTACGTCAAGTTTTTCAATAGGGACGAATTGGGATAGTTTTTGACGTCACTTTTTACGTCACTTTTTACGTCATTTTTTACGTCATTTTTTTTAAATTAAAAAAACTTTACAAATTTATTTATTTTATTTCTTTCGGGGAACTGTAATAAAAACGCAATTGAGTAGCACAAATTTTTTATTTATTAACTGTTATTTATAAACTGTTATTACTCTTTATTTAACTTCGATCGTAAATAATAAATTTTCTGCGACAAGTACTTCCACACGAGTTTCACCCTGGCTTGCCGTGCAAAGCCTTCAACAAAAAAAAAAAAAATTGACGTAAAAAAAATGACGTAAAAAAAATGACTTAAAAAAAATGACGTAAAAAATGACGTAAAAAGTGACGTCAAAAACTATCCCAATTCGTGATGTCATTTTTTACGTCGTTTTTGACTTCATTTTGTACTTCATTTTTGACGTAATTTTTTACGTCTATTTTTACGTCATTTTTTACGTAATTTTTTACGTCACGTTTTTCAATAGGGGTATCCCCGGTAACAAGCGTTAAATTCAAAAAAATTAATATTTTCAGATTTCAGCGTTAAATTGACGATTATTTAATTCTTTTGAATGCGTGATTTTTCCATGTGTTAAAAATGCCATTATAAGAATAGGATAACTCTGAAAATAATTCACTTTTATTTCCATAGCAACTGCCGCATAATTTCCTATTCCCCAAAGGAGACTGTGTTTTGAATATATTTAATTTCTTCCAATTGTACCGGTAGGCACACCTCACTCAGATACTTTCTATTCTGCAAAGGTGGTCATATTTTGACTTTATTTAATACCTTCTAATTGTTTCACAAAATATGTGTCATAAATTGTTTTATTTCCTTCATCTGGAATATAAGTTTCGAAATTTTAATTCTTCTTAATTGAAGTCTGTCTTTATCGAATTAAAAATATTTTAATTCACACATTTGAATAGATTTCATCTTTAATCTATTCTCTTCAATGTTAGCAGAGATTAATGCATTTTAAAACACGTTTAAATAAATTAATAAAATATTAATAATTAATTAAATTAAATAAATCCATTACAAATATGTATTGATAGTTGTTAATATAAGTTATTATTACTTTCAATAAATATAATAATTTTCCCTGGAGAATAATTATTTATAAAATATTGAAATGTGTGAGAAAATTAATAATTCGTATTAAATTAAATCCGATTGTCTTTTTATTTATCAAATATACCTAACATAAAATATTTATTAAAAAAGATTCCATGAATTTCAATTCGATACAGCGTTCTCAAAATTAAATTACTTTATTCTTTTCTATTCCTTCTTTTACATTCTCCTAATTTTTAATTCTTCTCAATACGCTTCCATTAAATTTTACTAAGTCAATTGAGGGGAATAGATTTTGCAGTTTTTCTTTTCCAGTTGGGGTATTTTTAGACAGAGGAAAAATCGCGTATTCATAGGAATACAAATTCTTAATTCTTCTGAATTTAACGCTTGTTACCTTCATCCTGAGTTAATTCATCTTATCTTGAGAATTGAGAGCTGACAAGAGCTGAAGAACTAAAGCACTTGATGGATACTCTCACAAGGTTGAGAATTGAGCAAGTCTCCAGGGAATTTTGCAATGGAACTAGCATTTTTTTTCTTCGATTAGATGACAATGGGACGATTAATTTGACGCGTACGTGTAGGTGTGGTGCATCGTGCATCCCTGAAAAAATTATTGAACCGTTGTTTGAGGTGAAAAGAGATGGTGTAAAGATGGGGCAACCTTTCGCCTTGTGGTTATGTAAGGCCTCGGGCTGAGTGACCTTTACTTCGTCCATGGCATGCGGCATTTACGTACTCAACCGTTTACGATTACGATGTACGAGACTCTTCTCTTCAAAGAAGATGGTTCTCGATCCGAACGTGGATCGTCCTCTCTAGTCCCTTTGAATCTCTCGCGATCAAAAGTTGCAGCCTGCATTATCGGGAATGGTATGACGATTATGAATTGTTCATTTACGCAATCGGAATTCCTCCTCCAACTATGCCAATTCCACTGGGGACACTCCTGATGTGATAAACGATCAACGTCCCTGACTCATCTGCTACTGAATAATACAAAATAATTGTATCCCATTCTTCATGACCAGAAACGTTTTCCATGTGGTAGTATTTCCAGGGATCACAGCTGGTCCTCTATTTCCTCTATTTTTAGCCAAAAACTTTAATTTAAAAAATGGAATTTTAATTTACAGTCCAAAATAAAATTTGGACATCAGGATCATATCAGGATAAAGGAAATCCATAAGATGATCAATTTTCCATTCTTGAAGGTGCATCGTTTGATTGAATCGATAACGGCAGTCCGTCTTCTTCACGTAGTCAATTACAATATGTTTTTCAAGTTTCTTCTTCTTGATAATATTTGTTTAATTTATAATTGTATATTAGGTATGCACGCACTCTTGGCGTCAAGCGGCAAGCGCCATATTAATAAAGACAAATATGAGCCAAATTATTGTTTTTTAACTTTCTGATTGCAAAAAATAATTTAAAACTATATTTATGAATTACCACGTGACTATAGGGGGGGTAAAAATGATAAAAAAGGGTCACGTAGTATGGGTACGTTCCCTTAGCGTAGTATTTTACACTACCCCCCCCCTCTAGTGACTACGTAGTTTATGGAAGAGCCCTAATCATATTTTGCTGCCCTTAAAGGCGTTGGATCAAATTAAAACCTTAAAATTCTATTTCCTTGTTTTATTCAATAAATGTTATAATTAGATATTTTTTCGCTCTATAGCGCTTTTATTTTCTGAACTCGAAGTTTGTCTACAGAACGAAAAAGAATTTTATTTTAATACTTTTTACACAAAACGAGGAATTTGAAAACTATCCTCAAAATGTTAGATTCGTATTTTTCGCAAAAATACTGAAATTGTAGATTTTTTCACTCTGTACGCGTAATTCTACTTAAAAATTAAGCACTTCTATAGAGTGATTAAAGATTTAATTATAATTTTTGTTGAGTAATACTAGGAAATCGACTTTTGAGAAGAGAACTTGGATCCAACACCCTTAAGTGGGCCCCATATTCATTATAGTCCTGGGCTCCGTAAATATCTAATTCGCCCCTGTCTATGAATATTCCCCAAATTCCATTTGCCATAATTCCTCTTTGATCGAATTTCATATTATCCAATCAACAATTGCTCCAATTTTTATGAACTCGAATTCTTGTTCGACCTAATCTTCGTTTCTCCAAATTGACACAAGGATACATGATAAAGGCGATTTTGAAATATCCCTGAAAAAATTTCAATATATCGACAATTATAAAATATTTACAAATAAAGACTATAATAAAATTTTTAAGTAAAAAAGTACGTTCTTAAGGGCCTTGGGCCCAAAAGTGTTAAACTCAAAATTCCTTTCTTCATTTTACTCAACGAAAATTATAGATAAATATTTTTTCGCTCTGTAGCACTAATCTGTTTTCAAATATTAGACTGCGTACAGAGCGAAAAAATATTTAGTTTCGATACTTTTTGCATAAAACGAAGAATTCGAAATCTGAATTCAAAATTCAATATTTTTTAAGTAAAATGAAAATATTGAATTTTGAATTCAGATTTTGAATTCTTTGTTTTATGCAAAAAGTATCGAAACTACATATTTTTTCGCTCTGTAGCATTAATCTTTTTTCACATATAAGACTGCGTACAGAGCGAAAAAATATTTAGTTTCGATACTTTTTGCATAAAACGAAGAATTCAAAATCTGACTTAAAAATTCAATATGTTCATTTTAATTAAAAAATATTTGAACTAGATATTTTATCGCTCTGTACGCATAATTCTAGTTAAAAATTGATTAATTCTACCGAGGAAAAAATTTCCAAATTTAATATTTGTTGAGTAAAATGAAGAAATCGAATTTTTTAGATTAGAAAATTAGAACTTGGCTCCAATACCCTTAATTTTAAAAAATAGTCTAACTTGTTCCATTTGCTGAATCTGTCGCCTAAAAATAAAAGAAAACAAATATTAGCCAAAAAATCAAACGTTATATAACCTAAAAAAACATACAAACCTCAAACTGGGGAAAAAATCGTTTTTTAATCAATGAAAAGCCCTGATTTTTCTCTAAATTATAATCCATCTGATTATAAAACTAATTTTTAATCCTCTCTCCTCTAATAATATAAGAATTCCCTATTTTTAACAATTTTCGTTAAAAAATTGACAAACGAGTCTCGGAAATAAACAAATACCTCCCGAAATAAACAAATACCTCCCGAATCAAGAGACCAACCCTTTTTCTAAAAACACTTCTCAAAATTACTACACAAATCAGCTCAAAATCCCTCGAATTCAAACCCAAAAAGTAATAAACCCTCAAATTAAAAATCTAAATAATTTTTCCTATTCTCAGAAGAGTTAAAATTCTTAAAAAACAATGCTAATTTAAATAAACTTAAACTTAAACTTGACTAATGTTCGGCGCCAAAAATCGCCTACAGCGCATGCGTCATTTTTGGAGGGAATTTTAAATTACATTTTACAGACTAACTATTTTATACCAACAATTGAATAAAAAGCCTCTTTAAATCTCTAGAATGTTGGAAACTGACGACTAAAATTTGAAATATGTGAAATATCAGAAGAATTCAATTGGAAAGATCTTAATTAACACTTTTTAATCGATTAAAAAAATTTCACGGAATCGATAGCAGCGCCACCCATCATGTGGAGGCTGTGTGAATTAGATTACAGTCGACATGAGAAACCGAATGATGTTCCGAAGTTGTATTTTTTCTCAAAATCGTTTTTTCGCCCAAAAACTCAATGAAATTCGTCTGTTTTACGAAAAAAATGTGCAAGCAGACTTGAGAACTTTCTAACAAATCTTCAGTTTCGTGATCCAATAAGTGTAAGTAGCAATTTTTTGAATCAAACATATTCGTCTGTTGCCACTTACTGTCAATCTAAAAAGTCAAACAACTTTTGTTTTATCACCTATACGTCTTTAATTTTTCGAAATTTTCGATTTTTTAACGACAATCCCGTCTTCAGCGGCTTTTTTTATTCAATTTTCCGAATCTCCAACTGTCAATTTCGGTCATAACCTACAAACTTTTTCGAACAGATTTTGTGACATTTTGACAGAAAATACATAAATGATGACGAAATTTTCAAGACACTAATATTCATTTTGAATTTGTTTATCAAATTCTACTCTTTTTTTTATCTCTCGACTTGAATAAATTATCCGGTTTTTTTTCTATTTCCGGGACGTTTAGCGTCTTTGTTATGTAAACAGAGCGAGGGAAAAAAATAATTTTTAGTTTTTTAAAAAGAAATTCGAGAATTTTTTTATTTTTTTTTTTTTAATAGAAGTTTTCTGTTCGGAAATTAATTATTAAGATAGATTTAAAAGTATTCGATCTGAAAATAATAACCGTCGAAATTCGAACGTTTTAAATATTTGAACAAACGTTACAAATTTGAAAACGTTCGAATTTAAAATATTTTTTAAAAATCGATCCCAGGTGAATATTTTACCCTTTTTTACAACGAAAACCTGAAAATACAGGGTGACCACATGTCAGGGAAATCAGGGAAATGTCAGGAAAACGCGAGTAATTGTCAGGGAAAATAGAAATTGACATTTATGCTAATTATGTTATTTTTTTCGTATTGCATACAGAGACTTTACAGTTTATTTAACAGATTTTAGAAACTTTCCAAGAATTTTGAAGGATTATAAAGAATTTTCAGTCATTTTTTGAGATTCTTTGGATTTTTAATTATTTCAAGAGATTTTCCATAATTTTAAAAGATTTTAAGAGGTTTCTAGGAATTTAGAGGAATACAAGAGATTTGTATAATATTAAAAAAATTTAGTGGAATTTTAAAAGATTTCACGAAATTTTAAGAGATTTTTACGTATTTTAAAGGGTTTAACAATTTTTCATGGAATTATAAAGGATTTTAAGAAATTTTAAGGGATTATAAAATATTCTCGAGGATTTTTAAAAGATTTTGTGAAATTTTACAAAATTTCAAGAGATTTTTACGTATTATAAAGGATTTAACAGTTGTTCATAGAATTATAAAGGATTTAAAGAAATTTTAAGGGATTATAAAATATTCTCCATGATTTTTAAAAGATTTTGTGAAATTTTGATTTTTTAACAGTCATTTTAAGGGATTTGATTGAAATTTTAAAGAATCTCACAAGATTTTTATGACTTATAAAAGATTTTGTAGAATTTTATGGAATTTCAAGATGTTTTCAAGAATTTTAATAGATCTTTACTTATTTTAAGAGATTTTAAAGTTTTTCGTGGAATTATAAAGAATTTTAAGAAGCTTGTAAAAATTTAAAGAAATTTTGACATTTTTAAAATGATTTTAAAGATATTAAATATTCCTCGGGGAATTAAAAAAAATTTTTTAAATTATTTTTTATTTTTAAAGGATTTTGTGAGGTTTTTGTTTCCAAGAATTTTTATTTAGAGGTTTTAATGTATTTTAGAGAATTTCAAAGTCCCTTATTGAATTTTAAAGGATTTCACGAGATTTTTATGATTCGTAAGAGATTCTGTGAAATTGTAAACGATTTCGTGGAATCTTAATAGATTTTAAAGAATTTATGCCATTTTATAGGATTTTAAAAATTATAGTTAAATTTTAAGAAATTTAAACATATTTCTAGAAATTTTAAAAGATTTCAGCGAATTTTAAGGGGTTTCAATAAGTTTCCAATAATTTTAAGAGATTTTTAGGAATTTTAAAAGATTTTGAAGGTTTTTGAGGAAATTATAGGATTTGAAATGATTTTGAGGAATTTAAAATCAATTAGATAGTGAAAATTTAAGGGTTTTCATGAAATATTAATGAAAGGATTTCGTCGAATTTTAAGATGTTTCTAGGAATATCAAGAAATTTCAATGAATTTTAAGAGATTTCCAAGGTTGTCATAAATTTGAGAAATTTTTACGAATTTCAAGTCGTTTGAAGTGATTTTAAATTTCAAAAGATTTAAAGTGATATTATACGAAATTTTTGAAAAACTTCAATAGTATTTTTACTCAAAATTTTTTCGCATTTTGATACTCTTATGTCAGGGAAATTCATCTGAAAGTCAGGGAAATAAAAAAATTAAATCCTGTTGTGGCCACCCTGAAATACCAAATTTTTCGTTCTACACTTTTAAAAACGTTCCAAATTAAAAAAATATAGATCTAAGTCTCCACTTGTTTCGTGAAATTAAGATTGTAATTTAAGATTTCGTTTATTTTCAGTTTAGAATTTGACAATGAACGTGAGTACAAATCCGGGAGATGGAGGAGGAGGAGGAGGGGAGAAGCGATTGCCAGAGCCGTCGATGCAGACGATTCCTCAGAACCTAACGACCATCCAAACCGTGCAAAGTGCTCAGAATGTTATCCAGAGCAACGTGCAAACGATTCAGTCGACGCAGGGAATCGTCGGAACTGTTGGACAGCCCGTAGCCGGAACTCTCGTCGGCAAATCTGTTTCACTGGAGTTAAATCAGAAACTCTCGCTCGCAAAGCCCTGCATCCCATCCAATATTGTATCATCCACCGATTCCAGTAAATTAACGGCCACTGTAAATATCCCTTATAGACAATTTATTTAAAAAATGATTATGAGTAGCTAAAAGTCTAAATAAAAATTTTTCAGCTCTGCCAAATGAGTCCAACCCTCCGGATAATAAGTCCAAACATTGTTAGCAACGTGGAGCGTCAATCTCAGCCCCAAAGTCAGGAACCTCAGCAAATAGTAACCAGCATTCCTGCAACCTATCACGTTCCCCGAGGCCCAGCAGCTGTTGCCAGTATTTCGACTCCCAGAGCAACGATGGCCACTCCTGTTGTTAGGTCTACTTCCGGCCAAGCTGTGCCGATCTCGAGACCTGGGTAGGATTCCCGAATTCGAAATTTTTACTATTAGGGGCGTTGGGTTCATGTTCTATAGACGTACTTCAATTTGGAAAAAGATTTTGGCATAAGATGGCACTGATTTCAATGAATCTTTATTTTCAGTGTGAGCACCACCGTTCCAAGCACCCAATGGCCACCCAAGACACCCTATTTATATGTTCCACCACAAAGACACCCCTTACCGATTGTCCAACGAGTGACGACGAGACCTGCCGTTTACAGCAGTGTGCAGCAACCTCGACTGGTGACTTCCGTCCCAGGTCGTCCCGTCCAGGCTGTCCAGGCAGCAGTTTTTGCTGGAGTACCTGCTGCACCCTGCAGATTAAGGGCGCCGATACTCCAGACCAATAACAATGTTGCCCGGCTTCCGGTTGCTCAGACGAGACCCTCAACTCCCCAGGAACCTCTTCCACAAATAAGTCAAGCACCAAGGACGGTGTCGCAACCGATCCAGGTACTATATGTTTTTAATGAGTCGCAGACTTCAAGGATTTATCAAAAATTAGTTTTGTTGATTATTTATTAATTTATAGCTTACACAACCTACCAGGACTCTAACGACGCCAAGCACGGTGAATAGAATATCAGTGGCGGCACCAGTGATAGGGACTGCAAGTAGAATAACGAGTGTCGCCTCGATTCAACCCACGGTGAATAAACAAGTCGCGATCACGACAACTTCTATTCCGACTAGTGGATCTGCGACCGTCAGTCGTATTGTTCTTCCTCAACAGGTATTCTTTAAAAAGAAGCGATTCTTGAAATGAATCTTGAATCGATCTTGAAATCGTTCCTTTAGAATCGATTTACCTAAAAAATCGAATCCAAAGAATAGATCTAGCAAGGAATTCATATCCTCAAAAAATGCATTTAGTTTGAAATAGTATTGTCTGTCTAATAATTTGGACATCCATACATATTGCCAGTAGGTTTCCTCCACCTACTGACCTACTACTGAAGACAAAGGAATATCAAAAAATCGAGGCGTCGATTCTTAGCGAAAAGGATTGATTCATTCAAAAGATCGAAGATAAAGAATCGATTCTAAAGATCGATTCCGAAGAATTAAGAATTGATAACAAGAATCGATTCTTTGAAGGAATTGGAATTATCTTAGCCATCTCTATACGCAGAAGACTTACAAATTTTGTATTTTATTCTAGCAAACGATTCCTAGAGTCGTACAAACCGTGGCTTCCGTTTCGTCCCTCGCACAAGTTTCTCGAGTAATCACGACAGTTGCGAATACAACGAGCGTGACGAGAGTCACACAACCCGCCCCGACGTCGGTTGCAAGGATCACCGGAATTTCCATGCACTCTTTACCTTTAGCTCCAACTAGAGCGACGCCAACGACAATCAAGACGACACCAACATTGAGCATCGCCCAAACTATCCAGCCTAAACAACCGATACAACAATCAACTTTGAGAATTGTTACGAGCGGTGCCACTAGTTCTAGCAATACTATGGCTGTTGCTAATCCTCCTCAACCCGTCCAAGGTATATTTAAAAAAGCCTTCGAGTTCTAGTACCTCTATAATTCTAGAATCTATAATTCTAAAATCTATAATTCTAGAATCTATAATTCTAGAATCCCTATAATTCTTTAAATTTTCTCTATAATATTCTCCTCTATTATTAATTTTTTTCTTGCTTCTTTTAGCAACTTATTCACAATATCGACCAACGCCTATCCAACCTGTGAGACTTATGGTCGAACCTGGATACGAGGAACCGCAACACAAACCAAACGCATCACCCCGACCGAGTATTTTAAGGAAAAGAGATCATGACAGCTCTCCAGCAAAAGGTAAAACTAGCAGGATTGCAAAAATGATTAATTATCCATTTTTAATTACCAATTACATTTAAAAAATTGTAATTATACTATACAATTTTAGATTGTAATTATTAATTATTTTGAATATAGTTAAAATTTTTCTATGTTATTATTAATTACTCAAACAATTTAATTACCGATGTAATTAATTATTTGCAACCCTGAAGACTAGTAATAATTAAAAAATCGCTGGGGATATTAACCAGATTTTTATTATTCCAGGGGTGGTGAAAAATCTGACACCAGTTCTCGCAAGTTTGTCTCTACCTTCGGCTTGCAGTCCACCTGGATCGCCGAGAGCTGATCGAGACGGTGGAGGTTGCCAAAGTTCAGGATCGACGACAGTTTCCGCAACATCTTCTCCAGGCCTTGACGAAGAACCTGAACAGTCTAGAATAAATATCAATTTAAATATCAATATAAATACTACAGTGGAAATGTCTCCTAGGAAAAAACCTCGAAAGCAGCAACTCACGGGCGTCGAATTAACGGAGTCGAGGTGCACTGAAGTGGAAATGCAATTTATTACAGAAGAGAAAATTAAGAGAGAGAAGGAAGAGAAAGAAAGGGCGGCTA
>CAJFCP010000713.1:716145-752080 GCA_904066005.1 Synergus itoensis | reverse complement strand
GTATAAAAATTCAATGATTGCTTCAATGAAGTCGATTTTTGACTTGTATGAATCTCTGCATCGCTAGTAGTAAGACTTTTGACTGACAATAATTGTTATCAAGCTTGATAATAAAATTATAAAACACAATTCCTGCATCATTTCTATTTTTAAAATTAATTTACTAATTTCTTTCTTATTTATTTGTAGCCTCAAAAATTCAAAGATCTTAGTTAAAAATTATTGATTCCTTTTAGGTTTAAATAATTTTTTGTTTTTGTACTACATATTTAAGAAAGCCTCTTTTCAGCTTGAACTTTTTCACGTCAATTATAAGATATAATTTACATTTTACTACATACTAAAAGAGAAGGAGGATGAAAATAAAATAATAATTTTATTAGCGTGTAGTTAACACGTTTATTTTGGCAGTATAGTTATCGTGCGACACTTTATAACATTGGGGAAGATATATTTTGGGAGATCGATCCCATACATATCAGTGTAAATAATTTTTCTGAAATGAAAACTGGACAAATAATTCTAAGTTTGAATAAAATAGCACAAATCCGAGAAAAAATTTCCTGATTTTCTATCGAATTATTGTTGACTGTGTAATTAATTAAAATTAAAATTTAAAACAGACCTCATCGCTTTATTTGTCCAACTTTTTCATAATTCTATGGTGTACAAACACATTTTTTCGCTGGCTAATGGCTTAGGCCTTAGTGTCATCGGCGCTCAATTTTTGATATGCTTGCAAATATGTACAAAAAATTTAATTTTTATCATTAATAGAAATTTCGGTTCATATATAATATTATACAATTCAGATTTGTCATTCATGTGTTTTCAGACAAATAGTGCACAAAGCTATGCAGTTATAGATTAAAAAGCTTCCTCTATGAGGAAGCAAAACGATTCGCGATTATCAAGATTAAAATTTTATTTTAATCCAACTGGTTCCCTCCTTATCGTAAACTGAAAGATGTTGGTTTAATAACTATAAAAGAGAAATTTCTTGAATGTGAGAAAAGTACAAATTATAAGATGCCTCTGTATAAAATACAACAGTAACATTATAAAATTATTTAATTTTTGTTTAATAGGTCATAAAAACGGAGAAGTCCAACATTAATTTAAATTTTCAAAAGATCTTGAAAATTCGAATTAATTAATGATACCTCTCTTGGATCAAGAAATCATAAATACACAAAAATAACAAATCATCAATAATTCAATAAAGCATCTTTCATTTCACGAGACAAGGGAACTAATTTATAGCAAAAATCCATAAAAGTATTATTTTTAAGCTCTTTTTTTCTCCCCTGAGTAATTTTTTTAATCTCCTGATTTCAATTTTTTTAAATCTCTAAAGATTTTCAATTAACACGAACATTTTTTTTTTCGTGAAATTTAACGGCCGAATAACAGGATTAATATATACGATATCAACAATGATCTGTTTAGATTTAACCGGTTATATAATAAATAATTTTTACGTTCAATGCCGGCTATAATACATAAAATTTCAATTAATCCGTTAACAGTTTTGTTAATCTTAATTTGAACGAATCGATACGCGAGCAGCCGACGCACGTATACGTAAAAATAAATTATCAATAATTTTATAGTTTTCGCGTTATATGTATTTCATTTCTCTGCATGATTAAGTTTCAACAATCTAAAGCAATATGGTCTGCGGAACAAGTAATAAAAAGATCATTATATTTGGAAATACAGTTTTGGAAGCAGACGTATACCTTTCTCAGATATTTGAACTTCGAAAGCATTGATGTCAGATTCTGCATTTTTCTTAATCTAGACATTTTCTTACTTTAGCGACCACACAACATGCAAAATGTTTAGGAATCAAAATCAGCTTTTCAGTCTATGGAAAATGCATTGCTGGTACATTTTCAATGCCAAAGGATCCAGTTTCTATTATGGTTATACGTATATCTATTCAGGCGAGAAGGAAAAAACCAAGCAAAGTGTACCCATAACCAGGTTGTTGCGCCTATTTAAATTTGTGAGAAGAATCCAATAGTACAAGTTATTGTCCTTCATTATTTACGTGAATTCAAAGAGACGTAAAAACTTGACTTCTTAAACTACTGTGATGCTCGATACTCACATTATTGAAACATTTCACGCTCCCCAAGAAACATATGATCTAATTATAAGTAGATTATATATGAATTGTAATCCAGCTAAAGGCGACAAAACTACTCAATAAAACTGGAAAGGCTATCACATATGTATAAGATACCTGGGCTTATTGTATGAATTCTATATGTCCAGATCGAAAATCAGATCGTTCTTAAATTCCGCGTGGACTTCATCTCCACTCTCAGTCTCTTTGCCATCTTTGACCATAATTTCGCTTCGCTTTTGCTTGTTACATTTACGCTTATGTGAAGGATTTGTACTGTTGTTTCGCGAAATCTCAATCTCGATAGAGTCAGTTTTCTGATTGTCTTGTTGTTTAGTGACGTTCAGGATAGGTCTTACTGTACCAGACTGATCAGAGTCTGGTGCACCTTTCGACTCAACTTTGTACTTATCACGTTCTTCAGTTTCTGAGTTTTCACTCTCACTCATCCTGCGATCGTGAGCACGTTTCTTGTTTTTCAACTTTCGTTGGTTTTTCTTCCGCTGACCCAAAATACTGGAATTTGATCTGAAAAATTTAAATATTAGTTGATATTTTTGTACTTTGGTATGAAAAAGCGTCTGGTAAAAAACACAATTTATTACCTGTAGAGTTGTCGAGAAACGACATCGTTGAATCTGACCGTCTTCTTCAAACTAGAACTTTCAGACTCGGAGTTCATTTCATGAACGGAATCGTACTGCAAATTGACCGAAGATGTTAAGGCACCACTGTCATCAATGCTCGATTCAGAAACTGAGCGTGAAAATTGGTTTCTTCGCGATTTTAAAATTCCTTTCGACCTGTAAGTACTTCCATTACTATTCGGCAACTCATCACCACTGCTTTCCGAAATGGATCTGCTCTGATCTAAACTGCGTTTCCTTTCTTGTTGGGTGGGAGACAAATTCTGGGGCTCGTGTTCTTCTTCATCGTCTGTATCAATTTGATTCGAATGAATGTTGACGATGACTTCCTCCCCATTTCTAACAATATCGACATTTTTATCAGTCTCATCCTCGAATTCCTCCTGAAAGAGAAACATAACAGAAAGAGCATATAATAAATTACAAAATTGAATTTCCTACCAAAGCAATCCTCTAAATCAATTCTTACCATAAGTTCCTGAAGTTTGTTCTGGACAGAATTCGCCAAAGAGAATTCCTTTGCCTCCATGAACTCCTCATTAATTCCAACATAGTAGTTTCTGAAATCGGTACTTTTCAGAGCAACGGTAATAACAACGTTATTATCCCACGGTTCAACCGTGAGGGAATTCGGATCAACTGAATCTTCACTTATCTTAATACAAATGGAATAGTAAACTGGGAAGAAACCCGCTCCCACGGATGTTAATAAAACGTGAATTCCCGAATTCCCATCTAAGGACTTGTGACAAATCGATTCCGAATCCACGTTCTTGACATGAATCGTAATCGCGAGAATGTTTTCGTACACGTTGCAGGTAAATGTTGGAATAGAATACTTGATATTCGGGTTCATGAACTGATTCACTAACTCTGCACTTGGTCTAGTCCGTAAAGCCGTATCTGCGCATTCGTTAATTTTCACTCCACTCTCGTTATTTAATTCGACAATCAAAGGCCTCGAATCGGAATCTTTAGAAGAATTGGTTTCAGTACTTATAGTTTCAATATGTTCGAAATTATCTATTGGATCTTCTGAATCCCTGAGAGGACTACCGTGATCAGTATCAACTCCACTGTCTTCTCTTAGGTCTCCCAAAGTTAAATTTCGACGAATCACAGGCAATGTAATAGTTAGTTTCTTGTACTTCGAGTCGAACTTGGCGTTTCCGTTGTCACCATCGACGGAATAAGGAAGAGGCAATTCCAGAAGATACTTCGCAGGCTTCTCGCTTTTCAGGGTTAGAGAGCGTTCGAGAACATCCAGAGTTGCATCATTAGCAGATCTTAGTAAAGGCAAGTCAACTACGACGACCAGCCTTTTTGGAATCGCGGAATGCATCTTTGCGTCTTTGCTATACCTGAATTCTTCCAATTCTAGATCGCTTTGATGGGTTATCACATACTTTGGTGTCGCGTATTTGGACTCCGAAGCTTCTGGCACTTCACTGTTATGATAATAAGTAGACTTCGGTACAGATCGTTTCGACTTCTCTTCAAACCTCTTCGAATGCTGCTCACGACAATTGTCGTAACTAGACATTATTCTCTGGTAAATCTCTGGCTCGATTTCTAGTGGTTCCTCAGCTGGCTTTTCACTCGGTTTCCGGATCACTGTGGCTTGAGATGAACCCTTGAAACTCATCTTCGGGAACTTAAGGTTCTTCCGATCAAGTTTCACCTGCAATTTAAATAATTTGAGATAGATTACATGTATAATGAATAATATATAATATAAATATAAAACTCAACTGATTAAAAAAAAATAAAAGATTAATGAAAAATGAAGTAGTGGAAGATAAAAGCATATCAGTGACCTACTTTTTACTGTAGGGCATCTTCGAATGAGGTCATAGAGATAAAGTGTTTCGATATCCTTAACAACGTCATTTAAATACTTCTAACTCGAATAATTACAGACTACTGACTAAGATCCAATTCCTATCAGGTAGGCCCTATTTTTCCCTTAATTTACCGATCCCTAGCCGCGCTTCCCCCTTCGTAACTTTTCAATAATTTTCACTTTTATATTATCTGAATGGCTGCTCACCCAGGGGCACCATCAGAGGATTTCTCAGACTCTGATTTTATAAAAGATTATAATTCGGGTTAAGGGGCTGGAATCTACTCTCGAATATTTCAGGTTCAATTGGAGTTTTTTCTAGAAATCTTGTGACATGTATTTGTATTCCGTGCGATAATTTAAGTTCGAGAAATGTGTGACTGTTCTTATTGGCCTATCATCTGTAATTAATTAAATGTCCATATTCGTGGGGACAAATCGAGCTCGGTGAGGATAAGCGTGCGAGCTACCAGAAAGAGGCAGAATCGTTTTAGATTTTCACATGGACACATTTTCCATGATTTTCGCTACGCTTGAAGCCAAAATGAAAGAGCTCAAAGGTATAGATTTGTGATATTCGCGAAGTGATAATTTGTTTTCATTTGTTGAATATAAAGGTGATAGTGCTAATAAGAATATGTGTGCTCTTGTATGTTGCAGCGTGGTGGTTTATAATGTCCTATGATGGTTTATGATGTCCCATAATGGTTTATAATGTCCTATAATGGTTTATAATATCTTATAATGAATCTTCTTGACTATTTCTTGTATTGATGTATTAATCCATTGGATTGAGGAGATGCGAGGTAAGGAGAGTGTCCGGATCTTACAAAGGTGATCCTGATCTCTGTTATTTCAATAAACGCATCACAGCGGCTCTTCATTTTCGCTAATATCTCTCTTAAAGATTTTTATAGATTTATTTTGTGAGGATTATTATCTAATATCCTTGAAATGTGTGTGAATTCTAATGTCAATTTTGATGCTTCTTATATGTTATTTTATATTGAATATGTGAATTGATAATCTGATTATGTCATCTTATTTTGTATTAATTGATATTATGTCCATATTTATGCTTGATAAATAAATACGATTCTGATAAACTGACGGAACTTAATCATTGTGAGGTTAAGGATCCACATCTTCGTGGGGTTCACTCACCTTGAAATTATTTTCCACGCCATCAATAGCCGTATTGTTTACAATTTCCCTGAATCTTGGATTTTTAGATGCAAGGTAAAGTGTGTCGGGGTGGAAAACGACGTCAAAAACGACACAGCGGACATTTTTTTTATCGAGGTCGTCTCTAGGTGGTGTGAGGGTAAACGGAATCGACCATTGTAATCCTCGATGTCCTTGATCTTGGGATGGTTGACTACTGGGTTTATTGACGATATTGCTTTGGCTAATATTCAGGAAACACTTTTTTTCGCCGTCCACGCTCGTTTTTATGACGTAACCGGGCTCGGGGTTAACGAACGTCACGTCGACGCCCCGTTCCTTCTCTAACTGCGTGATCTCTTCCTGGTACAGTTTCTTATTTGCTGGGTTGCTCACCTCCTCAGCGTACTCAATTAATAACTTGCGGAATTCCTCCTTTTTCAAGCATTCTGTTAGATCTTTTAATTCTCCCCTTGTCACTTCTAAATTATCCCAATCGTTTTTTCTTTGCTCATACGCGTCCATCTTCTGTAAAGTTGTATGGAAACTGATGCAAACTACTACTTGTTTACAAATAAAACTCGCTAGTGTCGTAGTAGTTGTATAGAAAGATCGCGAACTACCACGTGGATCAACTGCGCCACTCCAGAATTCAGGAAGACTGCACCGGCGCCGGCCGGCCGGTTTGCGGCGGAAAGGCCAACTAAATTCAAATTCAAATAAATTCGTTTCTGAATAATCATTGAGGCTTCAATGTAAAGAAACGATAGTTTTTAATATGTAACATTTTGTATTTAAAATTTATATTTCGTATTATTAAATTTTTAATTTCTGACAACCTGAAAGTTTCACATTAAAAATTTGGCTTCCTCTTTATCTTTAAGGGTGTTGGAGACAAGTTCTAATCAAAAAATTCGATTTCTTCATTTTACTCAACAAATATTAAATTTAGAATTTTTTCCCTCTGTGGAATTAATAAATTGTTAACTAGAATTATGCGTACAGAATGATAAAATATCTAATTCAAATATTTTGTATGTAAAATGAAAATATTCAATTTTGAAGTTAGATTTGGAATTCCTCGTTTTATGCAAAAAGTATCGAAATTAAATATTTTTTCGCTCTGTACGCAGTCTTATATTTGAAAAAAGATTAGCGCTACAGAGCGAAAAAATATTTATCTATAATTTTCGTTGATTAAAATAGAGAATAGAATTTTGAGCTTAACAATCGGTTCCAACACCCTTAAGGGTGTTAGATCCAAATTCTAGCCATAAAATTAAATTCCCCGTTTTACTCAACAGCTATTAGAATTAAATATACTTCGCTTTATACATATGCTCTGTTTTAAGAGAAAATATTTACTTTTAATACTTGTTGCGTAAAACAAGAAATTCAAAATTAATCTAAAAATGTAATCTTTTCATTTTACTCAAAAAGTATTAAGATTAGAGATTTTTTAGCTCTGTACCCATAATTCTATTTAAAAAATGAGTATCTATACATAGCGACAAAATATATAATTATGATGTTTATGGTATAAAATGAAGAAATCGAATTTGGAGATGGACTCATAGATAAAAAAATGTATTTTTCATATGACTGACAATTTAACGAGGCATATTACATCATAATCGAACTATTCAGGGCACACCTTAAAGGAGATGATTATTGTTGTTGAGCGCATGAGTAATATAATTCGTGAATAATGGAAGAGTGCAGAACTACTTTCACAAAATACTCTCCAGTCCAGTTCAACTAACTATATTACAGTCAAGTCAAGCAAATACACTTTCACGTTTTCATCTCTTGTACACCATTCTTCACTTTTTATTTTTATTTTCATTCAATACTTTCCCACAAATTTTATTTACTGCAAATATCATTCGTGCCAAATTCAGCCTTGAAGGTTTATCGACCTTTCTCGACATTTTTTCTTTTAATTATTTTGAATTTAAGGGTGTTGGAACCAAGTTACAATCTAAAAACTCATTTCTTCATTTTACTTAACAAATATTAAAATTGGAATTTTTTCCCTCTATAGAATTAGTCAATTTTTAACTAGAATTATGCGTACAGACAAAGCGAGAAAATATCTAATTCAAATAGTTTTTAAGTAAAATGAAAATATTCAATTTTGAAGTTAGATTTTGAATTCTTCGTTTTATGCAAAAAGTATCGAAACTAAATATTTTTTCACTCTGTACACAATCTTATATTTGAAAACAGATTAGTGCTACAGAGCGCAAAAATATTTATCTACAATTTTCGTTTAGTAAAATGGAGAATGGAATTTTGAGCTTAACACTTGGCCTCTTATTCCATTTTTTTTCTTACAATAGTAATATAATAAAAATTAAATATTTTCTTTTGTTTGAAAGTCAAATGTTGTCATTAAGATCAAGTGATATGGGTGGGGGACACCATGTGCAGAAGATGTGGGGAACCAGAGGTCTGAAGTCTCTGACCCACTGACATTCTCTTCAGTTTCAGTTACGCCGTGAACGCCGATAATCAAAATCGTGGAAGGTTCAGTGTCTTTAAGACCTAGTTACTTGAATGTGAATAATGAAAAATTAAATTAAATTAAAAACAAATCATTCTAATTTTGCATAATACAAAAATTGTAATAAATATAATAAATTAATTGGCGAATGACGAACTCACGATGCGTCGATGTCGAGGAGTTCTCACCGGGTTGATAGGCTGCTTGACAGTAGCCTTCATTGTCTTCAGCACGCGATCTGCGACTGATGATGAGGACCTTTTTGATAAGGAATCGAAGGAAACAACAAATTTCACAGAAATTGATGCAAATCAACCCTCTGAAATATCATCAAATAAAATTCAGGTCTGCACTGAATTTAACAAATATTATATCAGTTATAGTCTGCCATTTTTTAAGATATAAGCAAAAAATGATTTTAAATTATAAATTGTAAATTAAAAAACTTATAACGCCTGACTCTAATTATAAATGATTTATAAATAAATATCTAATGATGAACCTTCTTTTCAATCTCAGATTTTCAATTTTTTATCCAAAAGTGGATTAAGGGCGTTGGACCCAAGTGTTAAGTTCAAAATTCCATTCTCCATTTTATTCAACGAATATTACAGATAAATATTTTTTCTCTCTGTAGCGCTAATCTTTTTTCAAATATAAGACTGTATACAGAGCGAAAAAATATTTAATTTCAATACTTTTTGCTTAAAACGAAGAATACAAAAATCTATCTTCAAAATTTAATATTTTCATTTTACTTAAAAAATATTTGAACTAGATCTTTTCTCGCTCTGTACGCATAATTATAGTTAAAAATTGATTAATTCTATGGAGGGAAAAAATTCCAAATTAAATATTTGTTGAGTAAAATGAAGAAATTGAATTTTTAGATTAGAACTTGGCTCCAACACCCTTAAAGCGTTTCACAATGGAAAAACAATTGAAAAATTACAACCACATAAATTAAAATGCATTTAGAATATAAAAAAAGTTCTTGTTCTGAGTAGGAAGGAAACGCATTCACTTGGTGAAAGCGTTTTTCCTACGAGATTCGCATTCAATTGCGCAGCTCTATAATAATGTTCATGCGGAATCAGAGAGAAATTTCCCAGCATGTACATACTTGCCAATTATGAGTCTTTAATGTATATACAGAGTCAAATCATTTGAGCCATTAAGAGTTCATCATTCTGAGGACCTTGCGGTTGAAGATTTTTCATTATAGTTGTGCATCCTAAATAACGAGAGTCAATTTATGTAATAAACGTTAATTAAAACCTTATCCTACGTAATTTCTCTCTCAGAAATGCATTTCATGTTAATTCTTCATTTACAGGAACAATGCGCACTTTAATTAACCATTAATCATGCAAGATTAATTGTCAAAGTTTTTGAAAAAATATAAAAGATCATTATTTATCTTTTTATAGTTCGCTCAGCTGAGAGACAGAATTTATTATTATTATTGTATTCCGCTAATGAAGTTTGTATTTAAATTGAATTAGTTATATATAAATTTTTATGAATTTTCATTACAGAGACAAAGACATGTTACACAGTCGCTTGCAGAATTAGGTGGGCGAGGAAGTTTGCCGGAAACGAATGACCATGTACTTATGGTGACACGAATACCTGGTGCAGGAGCTGAGTTACTAGTTCTCATTTTGCAACGCCTTCAGGGATACAATGCATTCAAGCACATTCGTTTGCCCCCAGGAGATGATGGCATTCTCACTAATTTGCAGCAGGTAAATGCAAATTGTTCCTGGAAAATCAGAATATTTATTGTCCCTTAATTTTAATTAGTAAAATTATTGATGGTGTAATAAAGTATTAAATTTGGAAAAAATCTATTTGAACGCTTCAGAGGAAATTGCAAATAAGGCAGACCTCATTCTTTGAATTCCAATCAAATTACAGATACCGATCGCAATTACGCATGTTTTTGTGCAGCCTCACTGAGTTGTGAAATGCTTCCGAAGCTCGTCAATCACAAATCAGCTCGTAAATCAGATTGTTAAACAAATTGCCCTCGCTGTATAAAATTATTTTCTTTTGAAACCACACCGGCAATTGATTCAAGATTTGATGAAGAAGATGACGAGTAAAGATCAAAAGATTCTTGCAAAACAAGATTCATCGCAATCTCTAGGATTTTATGTTCTGAGTGAGAAGAAACAATAAATTGCACAACTCCTTCCATGTTCATTGAAACAGATTCTAACAGCATTCTTCACGTTCCGTCCGACCTGCCTCCCAAGAATTTGAAGAATCTCCTTTCTGAATTTTAAAAGGCGTGGATTAAACGGTGTTTCTCATTGAATCCAGAAATAAATTCTCATTATCAAACTAGATACGTAAATCACAAATTTCAGTATAAATATAGCTCCTTTGAACTCCGAGGCAGGCTTTTAACTTGAATTCCATAACAGCAAAAAATAAACTGACGTCTGGCAATATTTTCATCTTCATTTTTTTATGATAACAGTCTGAAATGAAAGAAAGTAAATAAAATTAGAAATATAATATGGCAATGAAAGGAGAAAATAGACTAAGTTAAAAATAATTTTAATTAGTCACGAATGTAAAAACGTTCTGAAAATCCGGTCAAGTAGTTAGTAACGGAGGAATCCAGTTGCCAATGTTGTAATATGACTTCTAGACTTCTTAGGAGACCTGTGCAATATGCATTCGTACTTTCAAGATAAATTTAAGTTTTAAGGTGTGACTAATTTAAATTACACTGTATTATGACGCATGGCATCTTTAAAAAGTGAAAGCATTATGAAATAAAAATTGGTCTACTCAACGAAAAAAAAAATTGCATAATTTTCTAATATGATCTTCAATTTAAAACAATTGGATGAAATCTAGCTCACATTTGGAAGACATTTGATTTAGAAAGATTGAATAGTCAGAGACCATCTTTGAAATTAGAAAGGTTTCGTTCTCATCGTGTCCAGCTTGACATTTTGTTAAAGATGTTTGCAAAAAAGATTGTGGTTTATTGATCACGATGATCGCTCAAGTCTCGAGTAAATGTTTCACAGCCTCAGTGCTATTTATTAAATGCCTTGCTGGAAAATAAATATTCTAAATGTCATACAAATTAATTTATAATTGACAATAATTGTCATTGTAAATTTTACTTTTCAAGCAATTTATTATGAAAAGATTTTTAACTTATATGATAATTATCACATGTAATTTTAATTTATATAATTCGAATTTTATAGGAACTTCTTGTTGAAGAAATAACAAGTATCATCAGACAAGAGGCAATTCCTCTGACTTTTGATGGGGACGTTCGATTTCTGAATTTTTCAGCCTTTGATAGGCAAGCACCGACTTTTATTTCTTTGGTCAGAGACCCTTTGGATCTCAAGACTTTGAACAGGTAAACCTTTTTCACTAATTATATTTACAAACATCCTTAAATTATTTTTAGAATTTTGTTTCAACAGTTTAGACCTTCAAAAAGATGAATTAAAAATATTTCAATTGAATTTTCAGGTTCAAAAATGGAGATTCATCAATGATATACAGTGGATCAATATCACACTTTTGTGGTCAAGACACTCGATGCACGTGAGTTGAAATTTATTACATGAAATCAACATCATTATATTCCAGAATTAATGAGCCGAGTCCGAGGTCTAGGACAAGTTTCTGTTGCCTATCTACTTGTATAGTGATAGATCTTTTTAATATATTCTGTGAATAGGTACTCAAATTGTTTGGCTTAATCCAACTATGGATGTAGACAAATTTTTGATTTTCAAAAATAAAAATACAATTTTTTAATTGAATACAATTAAAATAATCGTAATAGTAAATGTGGGAATTAATAATGGATTTGGCTTATTTGAAAAACATATGAAAGAAATAAAAATAGAACCATCTCAGACGAAGTGAAAAAGCAATACTTTTCCGCAAAATACCTAATATTTTAATTAAAATATTAATCGTGAGAACTGATATGCCATAAGAGAAACATTCTATGGGACTGTATGTGACTCGTTACATCAGTGGTTTACCATAGCGAGAAATCAAGATCAACGATCCATTCTTGGATCCAAGGGAACGTGAGCGAGTACAGAAACTATCTCCAGAGAATTGCATAATCGTACAGAACACATACCTACACTCTCCGAAAATTATTCATTGTGCAATACATTTTAAGAAAATTATACCTCCCGATCCATTCAGCTAAATTATTAACTTTTTTGCTTCTAGCGCTAAATTATTCAATCTTAGAAAAAATTGTGACAAAAAATACCTTGTTTAGATTAATAATAAAATCAGATTTTCACATTTATATTGTATTTCGCGCCTTATACAAGGCTTCATTAAGAATCTTTTAACTCAGATTTCAATTTCTAAACTTTTATTTTTATTAAAATTAATTAAATAAAAATAGAGTAATTGAATTGAAAATTCTGTATTTGTACATAAGTAGTTGTAATTGTAGTTGTTCATATGTAATTAATGGTTATGAAAATATAGAATAATCAATGTAAAAATTGAAAAGTGTTTTTAAACAAATTCCTTTTTTATTGACTCGTGTTATACTAATTATAAGTTTCTTGAATATGAGCTATTAATTCATTCAGCTAATGATTTGTTGATAATTTTTATTTTCAGTCAAAGAAACAGTAAATGGGCATTGGAACGTGCCAAGGTCAACGTAAAGAGATGGTATCCTGTTATTGGAATCTTAGATCAAATGGATGAGACACTAGATGTTTTAGAAAATTTCTATCCAGAATTTTTTGAGGGTGCAAAACTAGTCTACGAAAAGCTGAGTAAGCTTAATTAAGTAATAACAAAGTAATCTTGTTAACTACTCAAAAGATTTAATTTAATTCTAGTAATAAAAATTCAGTCCTTTGTTCGTTTCCAAGGAAATCTGACAAATGATAAATCGTCCTTGATTTTTCCAGAACCAAAAAATATTACACAAGAAGCTAGACCATTAAAGCAATCGATAAAAAAGCGACTAGGCCAGGTGTTGGCGAAGGAAGTGGAATTTTATCAATGGCTGAAAACACGTCTTTTAAACCAAACAACCTCTAATTAATGGCGGAATAATTTCCCAAAGGAACCAAGAAATTAGCAAATTAATCGCCACCGAAAAGATAACGCACTTGACGACAGCATTCCACAAAAATTTGACTGAAAAGTGAATAAATTCATGAAGATACTTATTTTTAAGAAAAGGAAAATTTTATTGTTTATTTATTATATAACACTGTAATATTGTATTATAATTGTAGTTTTTGAAAATTTATTGTTGAAATTGAATTAGGAGTCATAAAGAAAGAAAATGTAGATCCTTTCTATTTATGTGTAGGATAAATAATTAAACTGTGCCATATATGAAAATCACTTTCAGCGAAAGTTGATATGTTACCCATTATTTATGTACAAAATAAGTCGACATATTCTGGTAGGATAGTTGTATTAGATAAATGAACGGATTTTAATAAATCTATTTAAAAAAATGAGAAAAATATTTTCATAAAAAGCAGAAAAATGTTATTCAATTTAATATTTGTTATAAAATGTCTTAATATATTAATTTCAGAAAATCTTAATTCCGGAAAAATTTATAATAATGCATTTTTAATGCAGAATTAATTATAATGATATAACCAAACAATACAATAGAATTTTAATGAAATATCATTGAATAAAATGATGGAAAATAATGGACATGAAGTAGGTTGAATCATGATTTTTTATGAAGTAAATTTTTTTCAAAATTTAATCAGAATAGTAGAAAAACTTACCAGTAATGCAATCTGTCGGTGAAAGATGTTTTCACCTGGCTACGAAGTTCACGGCTGATCCGTACATTGGCGACTCTATCGTACTCACTGAAAATTTGAATCGATATTTGAAAATAATTAAAAATAATTCTAAATATTCAAACAAATTTTTTTCTAATATTGAAAAAAGATAATGTTTTAAACTAGAAGATGATTATTTTCCTTAGAATTGTATAAAACTCTTAACACCTGATTCTTAATTCAAACAGGTATAGTAAAAATTGTCTTAAGATTAAAAATAAGTTTAAATTGGATTTATTTCTTCAATCTATATATTCATATTCAACATATTATAAAATAAATATAGAAGAGTATAAAGAAATGCATCGGGTTCTGAATACAGAAATCCACTCATCTTTTTTCTCTCTTTCTGTTTGCCTCATTCAAATTATGCATTTTTGCCAGTAAGCATTGCATCGAAGTATAAAAAGGACAGCAGATAATATTAATTTTTAATTATTTATGTACACTCGCGAAAGCCTAGGATATCAAAAAGTCATTTATAGTGGTCTCAGGAATTCCCACCTTTCATTCAAAATAAAAGTGACTAATTGATCGATTGAGAAGTTTTTTTTGATGATTTAATAATCATGATTTTACTGAAAGTGAAAAGTCCACGTCATCGAGTGGGGATCGAGTTACCATGATTTTTCGATATTTGTACGAGTACAGCAAGAGAGTAAGATCATGTTGAAATACAAATAAACCAGTAATGGCACGAGATACACGTGTCATCACTTCTTCTTCGGGTCTTTCAAACCGGCGCCAGCGTTGAATTTGAAAAAGATAATGTCGCCATCTTCTACTACGTAATTTCGACCCTGTTGTCTGTACTTTCCAGCAGCCTGTTTTGTAATTGAAGAAATATTATAGACTTTTTAATTCAAAATTGAAACTATTCAAAATTTAATAAATAAAACGTTAAATACCTTTACACCAGATTCTGAGCCTTCGTTTTTAAAGTCATCGAATTTCATGACTTCTGCCATGATGAAACCTTTTTCAAAGTCTGTGTGAATTTTACCAGCAGCTTGCGGTGCTTTAGTTCCTTTCTGTAAAAAAATATTAAGTTTCAGTTGCAGTTATTTTTCAAAAGCTATTATATTTAGAGATTTTTTAATTCAAATTACCTGAATTGTCCACGCTTTGACTTCGTCGTGACCTGCTGTGAAGAAGTATTGCAACTGCAGTGCTTTGTATCCCTGGACTATAATTTTATCTAGTGCACTGTAATAAAAAATTATTATTAATAACAGAGTGGCTAGAAAATTTGATTTATTGCAAATTATCGCATAATTCAATTACTTGCCGTACATATTTTACATAATTACATAATTTGAAAGAAAAATTCCATATCTTCAGAAGATGAATTTACAATCTTTAAAAATAGTTCCTGATTTGTATAAAGTAAATTTCCGCCCCTTTTATCCTTTTCCCCTAATTATTAGAACCCACTGCCGTAATGTGGTCAGATTGCGTATGCATTACGCGGTTTACGAGCCGTCTCTCTAGACGCAGGACCCTAAATGGGACCATTAAAGACACGCCAGAACGAAAGGAGAGTGCGACAAAACTTGAATTCGAAGATGATGGAAACTGGAAATTTTCAGACAAAACGAGCGCAGCTTGTGGACCATGGACCATGGAATATGATTGTCTCGGACCAAATATCGTCTAATGACAGGGTGGGACCAAAGGAGTCATCCGACTCCGACGGTAAAGTCTGGACTGGATTTCGAGACTTCAGAGAATACACATAAAGCGAACGACTTAATACCGCAATTTTATCATTCCTCGAGTCCGAGGCACCCACTTTGTGCATCCGCCGATCTGCGGTCTCGAAATAAAATCACGGCAGTCCTCTGATTACCGGTTGACCCCTTTGTCCAACCTTTCCTCTCTCTTTCACGAGCTCCCACCCCATGTAAAATTATTTTTATCGTCAATGGGGTACAATCGAGCTTCGATTTTCATGCTTTTAGGCTGCTGTTTTAGATCAAATTAATAACTGTTCTGCAAATTCTAAAATTGCAGTCCGAAATCGAGAACTGAAACGAATTTCAAATATTCCTAGGCATTTCTTAATTCTAGGGTCTTCCTAAACTTGAAATATTCCAAAAAGAAAAGGAACAGGATTGTTTTTAAATTGCCACAGTCGTAATGATATAAGGCTGTAAATAATTTAAGTAAGTTAAAAGCTATCAAAATTTTGCTTAAAATGAGCCCAGGACGAAGTTAGTTTGTCAATTTTTAAATAAAATATTGCAAAAAAACGTCACATCTCAATGTTTTATAAAAATATTAATAACTTTCGAAATAATGAACATTTTTACAATTTCTAGGCTCATTTTAAGCAGAATTCTGATAGCTTTTAACTTACCAAAAAATGTAATCTTTGATGAATTTAAATTTAGGAGAACCTAAACGATTATCGAACTCACAATTCTGACCGGTAGTGCATATTGCTCCACCTTGCTCGAGACACGAGACTGACTCATGCTTGCGACTTGCATTTGAATTTTAGAATATAATTTAGAATGACCTCCGGCGAAATATCAACATTATTACTTAAAGTCTATATTTTTCGGGTTTTAGTGTAGTACATGTGCACTTCCTGAGTGCGGATGACCCACTGGCCGAGTGGCGTCGGTATCTGAGATTATACCCTGGACCGATAAGGGCGTAGGGTTTTCTGTGCAATTTTGCAAGAATTTGAATAGCCCTGCGTAAAAAATATAATGTTTCGCGACCGCCTGCTTTAAAGTTGCTCAACTATAAAAGAGGGATGTACATGCGTCTAGACGCCGAGGGACCCCAAACTTGCAACCCGCTATTACTGTTACCATAGCTAAAAAAACCTGTGGGAACCAATTCTTCTCGAGTCTACGAAGTCTGGATTTGAAAAAGATTTTACATAATTGGAAAAGATTTCCAATAATTCTTAAACATTGTAAAATTTGACATACCTGGTCACTTTACTTTCCTCGAAATATTTCGCACGTTCAGCCTCATCCATGTCAAAAACTTTGTTCTCGAAGACTCCGCTGAAGGGAATCAAAGATGCACCAGGATCATTTTTGTCGACCCATTCTTTAATCTTGATAAGCCTTCAAAAAAATTCACAGTTGAGAATGAATAATAAATATTAATCTAAATAAAAATAAATTACATATAACTGTAACAAATCTAAACTTTGAAAATTATTCAACAAATTGACGCATCATTGTTTTCAATTTTTTATTGGACGTGAAAAAATGATATTGCGCACGCGAAGAAAATCACTGTCATCGCAAAGTGTATTAACTCGGATCGAATGACAATCGCGTGCTAATCACAGGTTGATTTGTATTTGATAAACATGAAGAGTTTAAGACTCCAAAGGGCAAATCCGATGGCATACTTTTCAAATGTATTCCTATCAATTCTACCTGAATAATTGAATTGATAATCACTCGCAGTTCATGCGATGAGAATATCAATTCGCATTTTGCATTCTGTTACAAGAATTTATAAGGTTTTATTATTACTTTTGTATTATTCTTTTTTAATAACATACCATTTGTTCTTCTTTCGAATGTAGTCTTTCTCCGAGAGGTTCACTAAATAAATTACCGGCTTCGATGTCAGGAAAAGATATTTATTCAGCACCTCAATCTGAAGATATATTTCGAAATAAAAAAATTATAGGGCTGAAAAAAGTCGCGACTCTCCTGTTTTAAACTATTTATCTCTAATAAAAAAAATTCACCTCGTTCAAACTCCAGTCAGCAAATCGAATGTGTTTCTTATCATCAACGAGAACTGTTTTCACTTTGAGAAGTGTCTCCTGAAACAAAAAAACGAAGAAATACATTAATTATTGAAATATTTAATAAAGAAGCATTTCTAAATCAATCTCTAGACGACTAGTTTCTCGCGAAAGTGTAAGAAGTAAATTAAAGTAAGAGATTTAAGTACTGGAGGGGCAGTGTAGAATCGCGGGGTCTCAAAAACTTTTTCGCAAATTGCTAAGAATAAGAGCTGTGGAAAATTGCAAAGAGGCGATCCGCGGAAGGAGGTATAATCCTTTAGCGATTGATTCGTTCCAGGAAGTGCTTGCGTTCTTACCCACCCGCGCTCTTAATTTTCTTCAGTAATTTTGCGAGACTGGCAATATTCTCAGTGATTTTGTGCGAATTCTACTTACTTTTGGCGTGCAGCTTGGTACCGAAACCATCGCTTCTCGTGACAAGGAACACTTACGCGAAATTTTTCGATCACGGCGGTCCCCCAGTTTAAACGGAAAAAATACAGGTATGCACCTCGGGCGTATTGCACGTGTGACTGCTATCATTTTGGCAATTTCAACAGGTTATTAAAGGGCCAAAAACGATTTTTTTAAATGGAAATTCCTAAAAGCTGCTTTCAGCAAGTTTCATTTTGAATACTTCTCATTATACCAAAAGATATTACATTTTTGCAAAATCTCCCCACCCCTTATCTCCTGCATTATCGAAATTATTAAGAGCAAAACCAGGTGAGTTCTATAATCTCGACGGTAGTGCGCGCATAACATTAAAGTTCTATTTTTAATATAAGGCAAAAGGTTTTACAAGAGTAAGGCTATATACTAAATTGATAATAATCGTAGACAAGCGCTTTAGTTTTGCTCTATAAATAACATGAATTGCCTTAAGAGGTTTGTACAGTGTTTATATGATGATGATGATGATCTTAAGTCGTAAACGCATGACCTGTTCTTTGTGAACCTTGCGGTGAAATCAAGGATCTCGTGATCGCGTACTATTTGCATTGGCCCCAAGTGCATAACGGGGCGACATTTCAATCGATTTTGCCAACGAGGCGCGGTCTACACCCACACGTAATTGTAAAACATAGATATAACCGGTCTTCCAAACCGATTACATTCAATTTCCTGGCGCGAAGCCCTCTCGTTATTGTAAAGGCCGGATCACCCACTTGGATTTGTCGGATACAATCTTCGCTATTGTAGTGGCCGCCCTGTCCTGATACATCGTCGATGTAATAATAATGGTAATAAGTCGGACGGAAGAGATCCGAGCTTTTTTTTATTAGAGGGCTTACAGTTTTTTTTTAAATCAAGGATTTATGAACCAAGATAATAAGTGAAATTCTCTAAGTCTACAATTGTAATACTGACGATCACTGAAAAAATTAGCATAGTCTTCAATTTAGATATTTAGAATATCCCTTCTTAATTCGAGCTGGATTTCACCTAATTGCTATGTATTTAACTAATTAGATACTTAAAAAGTTTGAATGTTTAAAATATTAAACTCTATTAAATGAAGAAGTTGCAATTTGAAATTCTTCTAACCAAGGAATGTGATGGTACCGTCCAGAAATAATCACAATACGATAATTGGTTGAACGGCCATTCAAGATACTGTTCACACAATTGGTACCTAGGTTTGTTTTGATCTTATCTTTTTCAACGAGGTTTTTGCCAAGTCACGCTGCCTATGGTGCGACACCATTGACTTCATTGAGGCAAACGAGATGGTTTGTCATCAGATTGCAATTTAAGGATCATAAAAAAATCGTTTAATATGCTCGACCAGGATCCAGGTTTTAAAGTTCATTATGGAAAGGTAGATCTCATCGAAAAAAATGTAATTATTTAATATTGTATTCTTCGAGTTTGAAAATAGTTTATTTTAAATGATCAGAAACTAAAAGTGGGAAAGGTTTGACTGAAAAGTATTCGAATGACCTGTTATGAAGAAGATGAATCGACGATTTGATACTCATCTTCAAATCCCTTTTCGTGTTCCCCATGAATATAGACTCCATCATTCATGAACTCATGAATGAAATTATGATCATTGAAATATATATTATAACTTGATACTTGTACTCACGTATTCAGGCTTCAATTTCTTGTCATTGCCTCGCACAACCAATTTTTCCAATTTATCTAAATGGGCATTGAGGAACTCAATGTCCTTCAATCGCAACTCGTCACTGATTATGTCTAAGTCCCTCGCAGGATTCACGTCGCCCTCAATGTGAGTTACGTCATCGTCCTCAAAAGCTCCTGAAAACAAAAATAAAACTTTATTACGTTTCTTTCTTAAATTGCTTCTTTTAATTAAAAAAATTCAATTCTTAAGATCCTTTACACAACATGACTACTCCGAATTTAATGTAATTACAAAGAACTCAACTATGTACTTAAAGATGAAAAAAATTTTAATGAAGCATTTGAACTTCCTTGGTACGGAAAGTGTAAGAAACTATTGGATTCCACTTTTCCGCTCTTCTTTAGAGAAATGTAGGGGCACTTTGCGATATGACCGCAAGAAATGTTCTCGTCCATTATTTAAGAGAGCGGTGCCCTCAGCGCGAAAATTACAGGTCGGTTTAATTACAAAAATTACCACCTGCCACGATGCAACGCCGTTAAACGTCACAACTGCTTGGAATGTTATCTGATGCGGAATCTAGTACCGGGTTCTTTCTAGTGGGCTTTCCAGCTTCGATCTTCACGTAATACAACGGACAGGATGCTCTTCGTCGAATCATTTCCTCTTACGTCGGTAGGCGAGAAACACGCCAAGTATCGAAAGTATCAATAATCAACTTGGCGGAGTGTAGAGAAGTCGATAAATGAAAAAGCAGAAGGATAACGAGGCATTTTTAGTTTCCTGTTGCCTTAAACCCCTTTTGCTGTACTGCCGCGAATCACGCACCATTTCTGCCGCGAGCCTCTCTTCATATTTTACGAGCTGTGTGTCGGAAGCTCAAAGAAATTTTAATGCTATTCTTATTCGAAGCAAATAGATTTTTACGAGAAATGCTTCAGATTTCCGCTATTGACTTCAAATTGACTCAAGATTCTAGAATTTTTTGAAAGGTTCACAGTCTTGCCTACATTCCCATTTCTACCCCTTTTTTTCCTGATCACTAAGACGTTTCATTTTACCCCAACAAAACGGTAGTTCAGACGGAAGAATTACAGAATTTTATTTCAATAAGAAATTGACCTTGTAACTACTTCATCTTCGAGAAAAAATCAATTTCTTCGCAAAGCATTTACTCTGTTAGGTGTTGCCCTCAAAGGGGAAGAGACAGCAGTCCATCGCCATAGAAGTATATGAATTACAATGAAATTATCGAGTACCGAGGATCCACTGTTATTGCCGACAATCTGTTATACAGGCATCATTTAAATAATAATAAACGATAAGTGGATGCGTCGAAAGAGATATTCTTATGGTTAGCATTGTATTTATAAGTCTTTAAGTATATACAAGGGACCAGTTACAAGTGCCTGCCCACTCTCTTGCGGGTTGCACGGAGTCAGCAAATAATCATCCTAAAGTCGTATAAGCAATTTAACAGCAAGTGAGACGATGCGCAACATCCCTGTCATTATCAATATTCCGTACGCGTACTTAAGGTAAAGTAACTAGCGCCGCCTCGTGATGATTAGTGCCTTACATTTACTGGTCGCTAATGTGCACCAATGCCTTAGTTTCGATGTCTCTGTGAAAGACATAAAGAGGGTTAACCAGGATTATATTTTAGAAAAGCATTATCATTTCATTATTTCGTATTTCGTATTTTGTATTTCGTATTTCATTCGCAGTTCATTCATCGTATACAACTTCTAACAAAAGTTGAAGACCTAGGAGAAAACTAGTCGAGGGATAACAAAAGACCCTGCAATGTTTGATGTTCACAGAAGGCGGTCTGCAGTCGTAATTACGCGGTACGAAAATTGAACGAAAGGAGAAATCGTAAACGCAGAGAACCTCGATTGTACGAATTAAATGTGAAACTTGAAAGGACAACTCGATGAACTAATAAATTCTTAAACAAAATAAATAATACTTACGACATAAATGGAAGATTGCATCGCAGGCACTAATATGCGAAAGGAAAGCGTTTCCCAAACCCTGTCCTTCAGCAGCACCTTTGACTAATCCAGCGATATCCACGACATTCAAAAAGGCAGGCACTTTACTAAAACATTAAAGAAGAAGCGATTCAGATACTTTTTCATCCGTACATTTAAATTGAGAGATCTCTTCTAAATACTTTCGAATTTTCTCTGACCTTTGACTGCTTCAAAATATTATTCTGATTCTATTATTGATTTTGTTCCTATTTACGAGCAGAGCAAAAATCAAAGGTCAGGAGTTACAATGCAAAAAAAGTGACATTTGATGACAATAATGATTGGCATTTAAATGCTAATGCCGGCCTCATTGATCAATTAGCCTTTATAGCGATGCGTCGAGGGTGGAGGTGTGAGGATGAACACATTCACAAATGCGTCAGTCGGTTTTCATCAAAGACTCTTCCCTGCATTGTCACGTGCCACAGGGCAGAATTCGGTTAATGCTCCATGGCAAATGTGATTGCTGATCGAGGTATGAAATGTAAAAGATAGAAAGCTGAACTTTTACTCTTTGATCCAGGATCATCTCTCTAATTTGCATTTTCAATCATACCAAATTACGATCAGGATCAACAATGACATGTATTTTTATACCAACTAAGTCTATTTTTATATTTGTAGAAACAATATCATAAACAGAATTTTATCGAATCTTTAAGTTTAAGAGCATTTCTATTTGTATAAATTGTAAGTCTTTAAATTTTTTTAATGGGAATGAGCTAGCTTGAATTTTTGTACAACTTGTAGTTTATCAACCATTGAATAAAATAAAATCCTTCGAGTTGGAAAGACTCGAGGCTCTATCGGGAAACATCTTCGACCAAATACAAATAGGAAGATCTGCGAGCAAAGCGAAATTTTCACGATCTTCCTGAGCGCACTGAGAAAAGTCTATACGGGGTCGAAGGTAGATGTTGGGTACCGTAAAGCAGAATTTACGAAACCAGTCAGTGTTTGGTGTGCCAGTATATTTCAGAGGCGAGTGCAAAACTGATCTGCATTGCAGATCACGTGCCTGGGTACGTGCCTCACCCCGGGCTCTGGCAGGAATAAAGGAGAAGACGTATGGAAATTTCGCCAGTTATTCCGAACCGTTTCCCTCGTTAGGGTTTATCACGGTGGCCATAACATATTCTCAAAGCATTCGCATCCCACTGTTCGCCAATATTTGAAATTTGGACGAATGCTTACCTCGCAGGCTTGAAGTACTCGCACAAGTAGTCAAACCTCGAATCCGGTACTGGTACTCGACGTGCTAGAACAAAAAAGACAAATATTTGGTTAGATTGATTTAGCAAAAATAAGGCCATGTTAATAAGACCCTTTTAATTAAATTTCTTTCAGCAAACCTACTGAATTCATGTCGAACTGATAGAACTACTGAAGCTTTCCTTATCCGTTAATAACTGGCTGGGGGAAGTTCTTCTAAACTTAACAGTACTGCTTTGCATTGAAATATTAGAATTCAGTTCTTCCAAACTTTCTTCTTCTAAGCTTTCAATTTCAGTTATTGTTTCCTTCTTGATCCAATTTTCCTTTATGAGTGTTACAAAAGGATTTACTTTGTTTTTCATATTCTGTATGACAAGCCGGAAAAATTTCGCACGTTCTTCCATTCGTTTAATGACATCCTCATAAATAGTAACTTCATTCAGCTCGCATGTTAAATTGTGAGTTTTGAGATAAGCTCCTAAATATATTGCTGCTGTTGCTGATGCTGAGAGACCTATTAATTTAGGTCTTAAAATTCCAAGATAATTAACTCCCTTGATGATTAAAGATGCTACAGTCTGTTCTAAAAATCCCAAGTTGGGCAGATTTTTTACTTGGATTGGTGGTAAGGTCTTTTGAAAGTGAATTTCAACTTCGGAATAGTCTGAACTTCGTGCCATAAATTTATCCCGACATTCTATTGTGCAGAAAAGGTATAAACGATCTTTAAATAGAAGAGCAATCTCTGGTTTTCCAGCTACAATTTTTCGATCAGGGAGATTTTCGACGTAAGTGACAAGACAATATCCACCAGATTTTAATCTCTTTGCCCAACAAAAGTGTTCAACATCGATTACCTCTTTTAAAATTTGCGGACGATCTTTTGGCATCTCTTTTTTCAGATTTTCAAGCGGGTTATTAACAAAAATGTCCACATGTTTTGAACAAACCCAGTAAAAGTGGTTTCTAAATTGAAAAACTCCTTTACGATCCAGTGGAATAGAAGACGATTCCAAAATGTTATCCATATTAATACAGACTGGACAAAAAGTTTCGTAAACACTTTCTCGTTTTCTAAATTCGTAAGGCGAGACGCATAGACTTTCGAGATGATGAACCTTATCGTAATCAGCTTCACGAAAATATTTTTTGATGGCTGAAAATCGGAAACGAACCGCTTCATCTGCTCGAGTCCAAACTCCCCATTTGCTTTTAGTTGCATCTATCTCGACAACATTTCCAGCAAATCCAGAAAGCCAGTCGCGAAATTTCTTTTCATCAAGTTGCCAGATCTGATATTGATGTGTTAGAAATTCAGGAGAAAAAACTGATGGTTTTTTAATTTCCTTTGCATCATATTCTAGACATTCTAGAGAGAATTCTATATCTGCTTTTAAATCAATGACGACCATGGGTTTGATCCCTAGAATAGCCAATTCTTCTGCTTCTAATTGGCTAACTGGAAAGCCATCAAGGATATAACCTAAAGATTCAGATTGAGGATCAAATGAATAGAGATCAATTGCACAAGCCATTTGCTCATCAGTTACAACATTTCCTTCTCGAAGATTTTTTTCAATCGAATGTGATAAATCAGTCCAAGTAAATTTCTCTAAAGTATGTCGTAGTGATTCTCCACGAGTTATGATTTTTAAACCATAGGTTCTTGCAAATCTTTGCGCTAAAGTCGTTTTTCCACACTTTGGAGGACCTATAATAGATATTTTTACTGGTATTAAAGGTGAAGAGGAATCCTGATTCAAATACTTCAATGGCTCTTTTTTGAAAGATTTGACAGCTTCTTTTCCTAAGATGAAGTAAACATATTGACGATGTAGTAGAGGAAAAACCTGACCCTGAGCTTCCATTGGTAAGAAAATATGGAATGGTATTTTCCTTTCATAGATCTGCACTGGACAGTTTCGACCAAAAGAACTCAAGAAATAATAACCAGAATCCAAAAGTTTCTCGGCGATTTCGATACTAACTTCGTAAGTTCTTTCGAAAACTGAAGAATTCCTATAAAGGAATGCATCAAGAATTGTTAAGAGATTGTAAAAAATATGTACTACTTCTTTTTCAGAATTAATTTCAACCCAGGGCATTGATTCCTTTTTCATTCGATCACGAATTTTTTCTAAATTTTGATTGCTATTTTCGTAAGCATCTTTTATTTTCCTAGATATTCTTTCTCTGGCTACATCTTCGTCTTCCCAATCAGAAAAAGGCTTCGGTTCTGAATTTAAATGAAGGTAAAGTTCTTCTAATTCTAATCTCTTGGCTTTTTCTTGTGGACTAAGGTTCAGATCTTCAGAAGAAAATTTCTGTAATTTTAATTCTCTATCTTTCCCAACTATTAAAGTTTCTGAATCATTTTGGGAAACTGGAGGAGGAGAGGGGATGTGAAAACTAATATCAGATTCATAAAAGTCTTCCTCGAATGAATCCTTCTCTCTTCTTCTTTCTCTTAATCTCTCCTTTATCCACTTTTCTTTTACAAGGTTGAACTCTTTGAGTGCTTCTTCAAATCTTATTTTCTCGTCGACCTTTTTTTGATCTTCCTTCGCTTTCCAAGAATCTAGTAAAGATGGCAATAGTCTCTCCTCTGCTGACTTTAAACTGCACCGGAGTTCGACTATTATTTCCGGAACTGCATAGTTCTTCAACATTACCTCAATATCTTCAGTGTAATTTGGAAAAGAATCGAAGATGATACCACATTCATCAAACGGAGGTTTAAAATACTTGAATAAAGTTTCTTTTAAAATTGGATCAGGAAGCCTTTCACCATTTTTTATGTAATTTCTAACAATGGATTGTGTGGAATCTTTATCATCATTTGATTCAAAATTTTCAAAATTTTCTTCGTCTTCAGATATTTCATTCCCTTTGATATCAAACGAATCTTCATGTTTCCAACCAACCACTTGAATGCCTAACTCTCTCATATAATCATCAATTTTTTCAAAAAAGTCTATATGAGCCAAGCCACATTCTTTTGAAACCGCCCTTGCCATTGTACTTTTACCACTTCCGGGAGGTCCAACAATACAAATCCTAAGTGGAGGAAATTTGCAAAGTGGTTCTTTCCAAGGAAGAGAAAATTCATTTGGATTTTCAACAAATTCATCAAGAGCCTTTTCGTTTGAGAAAAGGTAAATTCTCTTTTCGAAAAGGGCACTCAAATCTTCTTTTCCTTTCCAGAAAACTCCGTGGCGAATAAGAGCTACTGGACAATAGATACTAGTGTCTCCTAAACGTCGATTATCTGTTGGAACTTCTCTCAATTTTAGAGACTCTTCTTCCTCTTTTTCCATATTATCATCATAATCATCATATTCTTCTTCTTCTTCCTCTAATTTTTTGGGTCCTTCTTCAATAGAACCTCCAAGATCTCTGTTTTCCTCCTCTCTTTCTTCTTCACTCATTTTTCTCGCCACCATCTGGAACTCCTTATAAAGATGCTCAGAAACAGATTCCAAAACATTATCTTTTAAATTGCAGAAGAAAGCCTCCTTTCCCAAATTCTCTCGAAAGATTTTCAAATTCTTTTCAAATTCTTTAATAGATTTGATATATTCAGACAAGGTACTCAATCCTGAAGTTTCAGTAGAATTATCTACATTCTCAGTATCTTCATCATCATATTCTTCATAATCTTCACAATCATTTATCCGACACCAGTTCTTAATCAAGCAATGATAAGGTGCTTCTTCAAATAAAACAATCACATTCTCGATTTTTAAACCAGATTCAATAAGTCCAACCCAAACTGCTGGATCCAAGGTCATGTTATCGAGAATCCATCCACCATCTCTTTCAATGTCTTCAACCAAATTAGAAGACACCATTTCAATATTTCGGATGATCGTTTTCACTTTATCTTCAGGAGAAATATTGATTGGTTTTTCTCTTAAGAATTTTAATCTGTCTTCTAACATTATCACAACTTCTGGATCACGTTCAGTCAGTTCTGGAACAGGTTTTTCCTCTATTTTTAAATAATCTGGTGCATAAGCTTCAATCGCAGATTCATCTTCACTGAAAATTTTCAGATCATCTTCAAGAAATTTGATATTATATTCCTGAAGTGTTTTTTGTATTTTTTCAATTTCTTCAGAGCCATCTTCAGAATTCTTCAAAGCGTTTAAACGATCCAAGATCTGCTTTACTTTTAAAGACCAAGTTTTCAAATCATCAAGTCTCTTTCTTTCTCTTGCCTCTCGTTCTTTTTCAAGAATCTCAGTTGCATCTTTGATAACATTGTCGAGATTTTTACGCATCGCAGTTGCAATGTTTTCCTGGATTTGTTCCTCGATAAATTCATCCACAAGTCTTTGAATATCAATTACTGTTCCTCCTAAATTTGTTGCCAACTTCTTACTCAAATCAGTTTTCCCGGAGAATCGAGGACCAATGATTGCAATTTTGCAACTTGGTCTGGGATTTGGAGGAAGAAGATAAGTTCGTGGATTTTCGATAAAAGAATCTTCTGCTTCTTGAGATGATAGGAAATAAAGAGAATTCATGAAACGAATTGCATGTTTGAAATTTCCAATGACCTTTCTACCTTTGGCAAGCTCAACTGGACAGAAGAATTTCCAATTTGATAATTGCCATTGAAACCTGGAAGAGACTGCATTTTTCTTAGACAATTCTTTAAAAATTTCTTCATCTGTTTTCCCTTCCATATTTTTATTAGGATCTACAATTGATTCTTCTTTATAATCTTCTCCTCTAATTTCAAAACTCTCCGATTCTGATAATTTCTTTGGAACTATCACCCTGGGTAGAGGCAAAATTCGTAATTTTAAACTAACTATTTGAAACATTTTTTCTGGTGAAGCTCTTCCATCAATTCGGATTACGTTCTGAGGATTATGTTTAAGAATTATTTTATCAATAGCAGGAAGGGCAAAACGTTGATAAATTTCGGTTTGAAAAATAATGTTGGGATTCAAATCAACAATTCGTTTGACAAAATGCTTTTCATTACTTTCGTTGATTGATTCTTCTTCCAAAATCCGCTTGTAAACTTCTTCTACATTGAATTCATTGTCTTCATTTCCTTGAATCATTTCATCAGTTCTATTAATAGTATTCCCACTGTGAGGATCCCAAAAAGAATGATTTCTTTTCTGGAGAAGCTCAAAATCAGGACATACCGCATATATAATTATTTGTGGTATCAAAGGCCAGAGACTAAACATATCTTTTATTTGTCTCGGGATATCACATTCGAAACATTCACGAATTCTTTGCTTCGAAGTAAATAAATCATCATAAGAATCTTGTGAAAAGTTTCCTTCCTTACATTCAATAAAATCTAAAGAATTGCCTGAAGATAAAGATTTTAAGATACAAGTTGTAAATTTCTCTTTATTATGTGACTCTTCTGAAATATCAACGTACTCAGGATAAGAAGAATAATCTAAGTTGGGATCATTTGGAATCAAGGGCAAACCTTCGATAACATAACCACGATGCATCACATCACGTTGACATATTCTTTCTTCTATCAAATTTAATATAATTTCCTGTCCAATACTTTCACCAGATTTTAAAATATTCGCGATATACTGACCCTTTTTAGAATTTTTCTCGATTTCTTCATTGATTTGTATTTCTGGGGATATCAAGACACAATTCCAGGAGGCTGCTATCATTTTTGCTAACTTATTAGTGTTTAATCCAGGTTTTCCGAAAATCACAAAGCAGACGGGCTGAGTTTGTAAATATTTATTCTTTGCTTCATTTTCAAAGTAGGGATCTCGAATTGTAAACGGATTTTCAGGTGGTGGGAAGTGAGGTTCCAAAACATAATTTTCGAAAGAATTAGACATTAATTTTTCAAATTTTTCAAGCCTAGTAAAAGGATTTGTGTCTTCTACAAAAGGATAATAAATATTTGCTCGTGGGTACCATTTGGAATGAAGAAGATATCTCAATTGGGTACATTCTTTTGGATAACCTTTAATAAATGGTAGAAAATTCCTTTTCGTGATGATCGAGGTGTTTACAGAATAAATTTCATCCTCTTTAGAAGTAGGGTTTTTAGATTTTGATAACCTATCGCACATGTTTTAATAGTTTTGTTGAATAAAACTCTTTGTTAATAATGGTCGTAACCTAAGATAGTTAAAATTGACAGAATGGTGCCGATGGTGCCAAATGGTAACAAGCAGTAATAGATATTGAAAACAATGGAATGGTATTTTGATCACTTCGTTTGGAAAAATTTTGAAAGTTTCAAACATAATCTACCTATTATTTCACTATTCCTAATAAATAATAAAAGAAATATTTTAAATACTTATTTTCATTAGGATCGATGGTGCAGAAAGGGAAGTTTTCTGCAGCAGCTTGACTCTTTGTAAGTACATTGAAGAAAGTTGACTTTCCAACGTTTGGAATACCCACAATTCCAACCTTGAGGTTGGTCCCTACTCGACCAATTAGCGGCTTCCGTTCCGGTTCCTCTACCTTCTTAGGCGGCATTCTGAAAGCAAATTAAAAAAAAAAAAAGATTTAATTTACTTGCAATAAATGAAAACAACTCTTCCTTTCAGCTGTTTCTAATTAACTGAAAAGGCATTATCCTGGAATCATCAAACTCCTTCTATCTAATTGTTAATGTCAACTCTCTCAATACTACTTTCTAAATCATCCAAACTTAACATCATAAACCTCATTACTAAATTATCTGACAATTTCCTAATTGTCACAAGTTATGAGAAACGGATAATCAGTTTTAAGATCAGGTTCCAGAGGACGAGTAATGATGGTATGACTTGATGGTTTGTGTATCGAATTTAAGGTATCTTCACATCATGAATCTGGATCAGAACCTGCACTCTGAAATCATCATCATCAGAATCTTCTCTTCTGAATAAAGGCCGTGAATTGGTGGTTAGTTAATTGCAGATGGTATTTCGGCTGGCTTTCGTCCCCCGGCCGCTACTTTGTAACCGTGGCAGAAGGGACGGATAAACCGTGTTCCTTTATCATTACAGCCAATTGACGGAATCGTTTCCGCGGCTCGTCGCCTTTAAGGCTACATAGCTGGAGGGCGCGAAGGAAGACATAGACAGTGGCGGCTGGGTGTACTTGTTTTCACGAACATCTCTATACACACTCAAGTTAAAGTCGGGGTGGTTTGTATGGATGGAAATGAAAATGATCCCCGTTCACCGCCACGCCCTCATCCCTCCTACCCATAATGCTTAAGTCGTGTTCACCATATAGGTAAAGTGCCCCCGGCTGCGTCCTCATCGTCTCGGTCCTCGACGATGACCACTCGTTCGCCCGAGTGCTCGCGGTGACTAATTATATTAATGCGAACCGCATCAAGCAATTGCTGTGTTTACCACGAGATTGCCAAGTAGTGGTACCAACCGCGCACGGCTGGAGCCGCCGCTTGTATCAAACGATGAAACCGTGCGGCGGCGACGACGGGTCCGGCTTCAAAGGAGAGAAGGACAATCTCTGGTGGAGGAGGCTAAGGACAGCAGAAGGCAGAATATGGCGGTTTAGGACCCGATTACTGGGCACTACGACCGCGAATCACCGGCATCACGCCGAGAATCCGCAACCAAGCCCGAGGCCGCCAATCCGCCACCGGTTCAGCTTTCCTCTGGTTCTTCTCTTTTTCATTCATTCCACCTCCTCTTCGAGAGATAACCCTGTCGCTTTTGCCTCCTTTAGCCCCAGCTATTTCTCGCCGACTTCTCGATCCTTAAACGATTCGCTGTGAATCAGAGGAGCTCTTTGCTTTTTCCGTGATCCAGAGGAAATTCGCAAATTACTGTAATGAAGGATGCATCACCAGGGTCTGAGAGCGAACTACTCGTAGATGTTAGCCGGATTCGGAATACAAAGTCTGATGCGCCATGGCGCCATGAAGGTCTGTGAGGGAGAAAATAATGTGTAAGAATGAGTGTATCGAATATGTAAATCCGTCGGGAATTGAAGACTGTTTTCGAGGCTTTTCATTACGAGGGCTTTTTTGAAAATTCTCTTGTTAGGGTATGGTTGAGGGTCATTCAAGCCCTTTGGGGATAGAATATGGAAGATGATAGTGAAGAGAATTATAATGGAGGATGTAATGTGAGATATTGGTTTGAAGTGTTTGAAATTGTCAGTAACTTACAAGGAACACTGGGTAGTTGTCCTCCTCTAATTTTCTCCGTTCTTATATATGTTATAGTACGCAAAAAAAATTAAGCGATACTTGGCTGATATTCAGTTTTAAGGGTGAAAACTAGTAAAACTATCCCCATAGTTCTTATGTGTAACATGCACTCTCCACGTATACGTAAAGAAAAATGAATTACTTTTATTTTTAAAAAAGGAAATCATTAGTAATAACAAAATGCATTATATCAATGGAGCTTTTAGTGTTGGGGGTGAATTTTTCGACGTAACTACCCCTATTATATATCAGTTCATATGTCAAATCAGTCAAATAGAATGAATTTACCAACACGTTGTCTTCTTTTTTTTAAATTTGAAATCTTTTCGGCGGGCACAGATTGGTTCACTCATTGTCAAAATTTTATAAAGCTATCTTCAAATTAATACTAGTGTAAACAAAAAATTTAATTAAGGGTGTTGGAGCCAAGTTCTAATCTAAAAATTCGATTTCTTCATTTTAATCAACAAATATTAAATTTGGAATTTTTTCCCTTTGTAGAATTAATCAATTTTTAACTAGAATTATGCGTACAGAGCGAGAAAATATCTAATTCAAATATTTTTCAAGTAAAATGAAAATATTGAATTTTGAACTCAAATCTAGAATTCTTCGTTTTTGGCAAAAAGTATAGAAATTAAATATTTTTTCGCTCTGTACGCAGTCTTATATTTGAGAAAAGGTTAGCGCTACAAAGCGAAAAAATATTTAGCTATAATTTTCGTTGAGTAAAATGGAGAATTGAATTTTCTTGGAAAACTTGGATCCAACGCCCTTAATTATTATTATTAAATGATTTTGATTATTAAAATTAAATATTTTTCACTCAATAGACTAATTTCTATTTCCAAATGAAGCGATAATTATAATGATAATTATAAATTAAAGGTGTTCACATAATAAAAACCATAACTTTGATATATATATAGTATATATATACATAGCGATGCATTGATAGTCAGATCTCTGCTATAGTATATAGTCGATGGAAAGAATGGAAAAAATTACGGTTGCGGAGCAAATTACTCAAATTAAGTTTCAATAGTTTTGTTACAGCTGCCATAATACAAGAGAAACACCTTAGCAAGCTTTTTATCATAAAAGTTAACCAGTTAACTTAATTTTTTCACTTTTCGACACTGTATTCATAAATACATAACCTCACGACAATGTCCAGTTTTTGTAAAAGCCACTGTGCTACATTAACTGTTTCTGCTCTATTGATCCTTCCACTCCTCATTATTAATAATTAATATATTAAATACCTGAGAAATAATTCCGTAAATAAATCCTGGTGAAAGGAATCGATGATAATATTGAAAAATATCGCGCACAACGTGTTGAAGGTATTCGACGAGAAACAAGACAGTTCTGTGACGTCACGTCGCCGGTTACCATGTGGAAACAGGAATCTGAATTATCGACTGCATAAAAGCGCGGGATTCTTAAAGATTTTGAAATTTTGAAATTTTCTTCTTCATTTTGAGATAGTGAAACTCATGTTTATAAGCAATTTCTAAAATAAATCTACTAGGTTAAAACAATTTGATTGAAAAACTAAAAGCATAATAAAATAATAAAAAATTTTATGCATCCATTTTCCTTATGAATAATATTTCATAATTTCAACCCTCATTAATAATCTAACGCGATAACAAAGTGACATTATATTTATGTTACATTACATTATACAAAATATAGTAATTATAAATTTTATATAGCTACTAGTTACTTAATTCAAATATTTTTAATGTATTGTACCTAAATATTGTTGTAGGAACAGGGGAAATTTTGGTGATTTCCTGAATTTTATTTTGTTAACCTGGTAGCACTAGCAGTGGTTCATTGTTTGTGTTAACCAGTTGACCAGTTCACTTCTCGCTGCAGGGGTGAGAGGGCGGGTCGCGATTGTCGTTCAGTATTTTGCCGAATCATTTCGATTTAGTTCAGGTTTTCTGATCGGCAGTAATGCGTCTTTCACGAAAATAGTGACCAATCAGTAAATCGGATGAAAAAAATCATGATAACAATCGAGCGTAATTAGAATCGAGATCGTTCGTCTTTTGTTTCTCTTGGCGATCATAGCATTGTTAGAAATCGGAGCAATTTGTTTGGCCAACAGGTAAAATGAACTTGTCGTTTATTCGACATTGTATTATTTTTTTGCCGTGTTTTTCGTTATAAATCCGCAGTAATTGCAAATTTCATAGAGCTACTTTTATTTGATTAGAGGATTTTTAAAGTTCTGTATAAAATTCGCTTGTAGGAACTTCTAGAAACCGAGGAAATTTTGCGTATTCCATAACTTTTTTTTTTATTAACCTGGCAACAGTGGTTCATTTTTGTGTTAACCAGTTCACTTCTCGCTGCAGGGGCGAGAGGGCGGGTCGCGATTGTCGTTAAGTATTTTACCGAATCATTTCGATTTAATTCAGGTTTTCTGATCGGTAGTAATGCGCCTTTCACGAAAATAGTGACCAATCAGTAATTCGGATGAAAAAAATCACTTCTCGCTGCAGTGGAGAGAGGGAGGGTCGCGGTTGACGCGATTGTCGTTAAGTATTTTATCGGAGCAATTTGACTTAATTAAGATTTTCTCATCGTTAGCAACATGTATCTCACGAAAATAGTGATCAATCAGTAATTCGGATCACAGGTTTGGATGAATTCGGAAAAAATCATGGTATCGATCAAGCGTATTAAAATCGATATTGTTCGTCTTTTGTTGCTCGCGGCGGCCATTAGCATTGTTAGAAATCGGAGCAATTTGTCTGGCCAAAAGGTAAAATGAACTTGTGATTGCCGATTTATCATAATATTAATCGTTTTTGTCGTCATTCAATATCGGAGTGTAGTCGCGAAATTGGACGTTTTTTCGCGAGTGAATATTGTGCAGTGTTAGTGTCCAGTGTTTATGGATTATCAAGAGAAGTTGGTGTAGGAACCTGGAATTCAAGGTAAATTTATTCATGTAATCTTGAATATAAGTTTTATGGCCAAAATCATAAAAAACAAAATCTCACTTGTTTTGGTCGTTTGACCACCAAAAAATCTAACCTAAAACTATCTGATATACGTTAGCTGCGCTTTCTGTCCTTTTTTTCTACGTCCGTTTTTTTTTGCACAAATTTTATCATAAATATGTTGCTTTTCTCCATTTTCACTAATTATATTTCTTTCAGGACTGGATGATGGACAGAATGTAGCGAGCCACTGTATATGTATTTGGCTATTCTTTATAAGGAAGCTGAATGCAAGAGTGAGTAATTTTTAGAGATTCTTTTTTGCCTCGTAAAATATGGAGGCCGACTGTAATTTACAGTTTATTTAAAATCATGTAGTGACGTCAACGAGTGCAAAATCATTTTGCACATTCCTAACTTGATTACAAAACATATCGAAGTCTTGAATCTTGAAGTATTCAATAACATTTTTCGTTTAGGAACTATTTTTCTTTGTCGCACTTAAACTTGAAGTTTATTATATTGGATTATATTTCTATACGAAGGGGTAATCACTAACGATTTTTGGTGTACATCTAATTCAGAATTCAGTTAAATTCATTTTATTAATTCAAATATTTTATCTCTGGGAGAATAAAAAAATCTCATAAACTTCCTTTCACTTATGAATGTATCTATTATCATAAATAATCGGTTAATATCTTGTAATTTATTAGATTAGTATATTTTCTGAGAGTTTTAATCCTGATATTTAAAATTATATTCCATCTTCTATCTCAGCACAATCTCCTTCCGCTTCCTCTTGCACTAACTACCAACATACTAAATCCTTTACTAACACAAATTAATATTTCCTATTTTTTCCTGTATAAGCTAATGAAGATTTAAAGATTTTTTGTAATTTTGATAAAGTTTTAATATTTCCAGATAATGTTTCTTGGCCTGGGAATTTCGCGCCTTTAAGAAAATTTTACCTTATTAACATACCACATATTCTTACTAACACAAACTAACATTTCCTATTTTTTCCTGTCAAAGCTAATGAAGATTTAAAGATTCTTTTTAATTTTGATAAAGTTTTAATATTTCCAGATAATGTTTCTTGGCCTGGGAATTTCGCGCCTTTAAAAAAATTTTACCTTATTAACACACCAAATATTCTTACTAACACAAACTAACATTTTCTATTTTTTCCTGTCAAAGCTAATGAAGATTTAAAGATTTTTTTTAATTTTGATAAAGTTTTAATATTTCCAGATATAATATTTCTTGGCCTGGGAATTTCGCGCCTTTAAGAAAATTTTACCTTATTAACACACCAAATATTCTTACTAACACAAACTAACATTTCCTATTTTTTCCTGTCAAAGCTAATGAAGATTTAAAGATTTTTTTTTAATTTTGATAAAGTTTTAATATTTCCAGATAATGTTTCTTGGCCTGGGAATTTCGCGCCTATAAGAAAATTTTACCTTATTAACATACCAAATATTCTTACTAACACAAACTAACATTTC
>CAJFCP010000713.1:516821-716045 GCA_904066005.1 Synergus itoensis | reverse complement strand
ACAAACTAACATTTCCTATTTTTTCCTGTCAAAGCTAATGAAGATTTAAAGATTTTTTTTAATTTTGATAAAATTTTAATATTTCCAGATAATGTTTCTTGGCCTGGAAATTTCGCGCCTTTAAGAAAATTTTACCTTATTAACATACCACATATTCTTACTAACACAAACTAACATTTCCTATTTTTTCCTGTCAAAGCTAATGAAGATTTAAAGATTTTTTTTTAATTTTTATAAAATTTTAATATTTCCAGATAATGTTTCTTGGCCTGGGAATTTCGCGCCTATAAGAAAATTTTACCTTATTAACATACCAAATATTCTTACTAACACAAACTAACATTTCCTATTTTTTCCTGTCAAAGCTAATGAAGATTTAAAGATTTTTTTTAATTTGGATAAAATTTTAATATTTCCAGATAATGTTTCTTGGCCTGGGAATTTCGCGCCTTTAAGAAAATTTTACCTTATTAGCATATCAAATATTCTTACTAACACAAACTAACATTTCCTATTTTTTCCTGTTAAAGCTAATGAAGATTTAAAGATTTTTTTTAATTTTGATAAAGTTTTAATATTTCCAGATAATGTTTCTTGGCCTGGGAATTTCGCGCCTTTTACCTTATTAACATACCAAATATTCTTACTAACACAAACTAACATTTCCTATTTTTTCCTGTCAAAGCTAATGAAGATTTAAAGATTTTTTTTAATTTTGATAAAGTTTTAATATTTCCAGATAATGTTTCTTGGCCTGGAAATTTCGCGCCTTTTACCTTATTAACATACCAAATATTCTTACTAACACAAACTAACATTGCCCATTTTTTCCTGTATAATCAAAATAAAAGTTAAAGATTTTTTCTAAATATTTTTTTTTTGTAATTTTAGTATCACTTTATGATTCTCAGAAAATATTTCTTGGCAGGGAATTTCGCGCTTTTAAGTAAATTTCTTCTTATAAAGCTACAGTTCTACAATATTAATTGGGTTTTTGTATTATTATTTTGAATTTATTAGTAGTAAATTATCTTTGCTTAATTTTTAAATGCTATTTTTAATTCAAAAGTAAAACATTAACGGTTGATAATTCTAGTTCTGCAAATATAATTTTTTGTTGTAGGTGGGGGAATCCTATACCGAGTGGTTATTTGTTTACCGATATAATGTCCATTATCTGAATTCATGAATTCAGGTGTACATGTAAATGTCGTATTTTATTTTAACTTTTAGAAATTCGAAAATATAGAAAAAAAATATTTCTGTTTGCAATTTTAATAATAATTTTTAATTCTCAGACAATATTTAACGATCTAAAAGTTTTGTGGCTTTAAAAAAAATTTACGTTTTATTGTTTTCGTTCAAGGATATATAGAAAAAAAATTACGTCACCGTGTCGACCCCCCTCCCCCTCGCAGTATATATAAATGACGTGAATGGGGAAAGAACCCTATAGGGACGAAATTCGCTTTTACGAGAAATAGGGATGAAAATATAAATCGGGACTGGTCTTAATCGACGTAGTATATAGATCATTAATTTATTGATTATCATAAGCAGTCTTAAATGAAAATAAGACCATCGACCCAGGGCCGGTCTTAGGGGGGGGCGAAATTGTGCGCCGCACAGGGGCGCCGAAGGCGCCTCGATTTTTAACATGATTTTTTATAGTTTTATGATACTTCTATTTCTATAATACTTCTATTTTTATATCAAAATTTCGCACAAGGGCGCCACAGAAGCTAAGACCGGCCCTGACAGAAAGATCTAAAAGAAGGGTCACTCTGATCGTGTATAGCGTGTAGAGACCGTATCGCTTTTGCGTTTGGCTTGTATATTGTCCTGTTGGATGACGAGAGGATATGTTTATGAAGTGTTGCTGAGCGTCATGACATACAAGTTATGTATCGCAGCGAGCTGTCATTACAAGCTACAACATGATACCTCCCGCAATATATGAATACATTATACCTACATTCAAATACCGCGTTCCGTCACGCCCGTGTCAATTTACAACTTTTGCTGTTCATCATTTACATAAGGTTCATATATAATCGAAAATTCAATTATCACACATGAAATCAAGTCAGAGGTTGACTTGATACCTGTTTTATTCATGGCAGTTGGCTCATCGTTAATGCGATGAAAGAATTAAAAAAAGACATTTTTATCATTCAAATTTGTGTCCTGATCAATTAATCATTAATCACTCTTTGACCATAGTAAACCTTTATTATTTATGCAATATAGGAACCATTTGTAAATTTTTATGACAGTTGTTTGGTTTGTGTAAATTGGCAAATTGCAATAAAAACATTAAACAAAAATTTCTTGCACATAAAGATAATAATGTAATTCCTTGATATAAAGTATTAAAAAATTACATAATATACGAACACGCAAGATAAGGAAATTGTATAAATGGTGAAATTTGCATAAAACCAATGATGCGATGAATTGTGAGTGATCGAAAGCAGATCAATTTGCCGGCGGATCGAGGGTATATAGAACTTATAGAAGTGTCTGCAGATTCGCTAAAGGTGATTTTGAATTCAGCTCAGGACTCGCGTAGACGTAATGCGAACTGCGGAGAAAGTGTTTCGCTCTGAATTCGGGTCGCGATTATCTAATTTGAAATTATTTGTGTGTGTATTCACACATATATTTCTATATAAATGAGAATAGAGTTGGCCGAACCCCATTCAGTTCCCAGTCCACAATAATTCGTTGGGATAATATTAAAATTGCCATGGAATGAAATAAAAAAAGAAAAATAAACCTGCACGTGAGAAAAGAATGTTTTGAATGCACAGCCTGGCGCCACTACAATTTTTACATTTCAGGCTATTTTTTTCCTCCAGCATTTGTGTTCATAATCTAAAAGAAATGTATAGAAATGTATAGAATGCTTAAAAGAAATGTAATTAATTAATTGTGGTACAAGACATAATCACTGATGACTTTCTTTTTTGAAAAACTAATATTCTGTTATAAAATTCAGGATGGTAATTTCCTATGTGTACTAATTTAGATTTAGAGAGTAAGAATAAAAAATTTTGAACAAAGGAATACAGAGGGGGCAATATAATTACTTTAAGAAAGCACATACAGCATTCTTACATACCTAGCTTTTTTCGCTTACACATGAAATGATGGAAAACGAGGGCTGAAATATTTCTCTCATACGGATAGGCCAATGGGAAATAAAAGTATGCGAAACCGTGCGTCGAGTTCTTTCGAGAGCAGGATGAGTGGAGTGTATCGTAAAATATTCGTTTTATGGGCAATTGCTATTTTATTGGGTGTTTTCTTGACCGCTTATAAAGGCACTGACTTTAACTACGCAGATAAGGACTTTATGGAACCTGGCGCCTAGCTAATTATTATTCACCTGATACTTTGTCCGCGTTATGCACCAACTCTGTCTCTCGGGAGCTATAAAATAAATTAAAGAACGAGCTAATTTGTAATTTTGCAATTTTGCAGACATCTACATTCTCGGTGTCAAGCTTGCTACCATGCTTTTCACTTTTAATTTACTTTTCCAACCACTTAAATTTAAGAGTTTCTTCTGCTTCTTTTTAAAACATGTTTTTGACTTATTTCTCGGCATCTAAAATAATGAACATTATTTGTGCCTTGTCCAGCATAAAATCAAGATTACATCAGTTTGAAAAAATTACACAATCTTCCATAATGCACATTTATGAAAAGCAGTTTGATAAATATGTAAAGACCATTGGCGAAATATCGCAGAAAATTACTAGGTAGAGCTAACATGAACATAAGTGGCTCACTTTTTACACAAAAGTTTCTAAATTTCCTCACAGTATATGTGTTTTAAAGTCTGACGAAAAAAATACATTTTAGAACTAAAGATTTTTACTTTTTGTCATTATATAACTCTATCATTTTTCCCTATCTTTGTGAACAATTCCTGTGGTCGAATCGAAAATTAGTAAGCAAAGATCCGTCAATTCAGCGAATGCCTAATGTGGCGAAATAATGTCTATAATTCGCGACCCTTAATATCTTTTTGATCCAACGATCACCATAGTCGGTTAAACCGAAACCGAGCTGACGAGGTACTTGGTATACCAATGACGTCAGTGTGCTTGTGGTCTCCAAAATTACACTATCGTTATGTCTCGAGGGAAATTAATATATGCATCTGTGTGTGCATACACGCATTTTGAATATATACGAGAGGATATACTCCTCATTCCTCTCTCCCATCTCTTGTGACGAAATATAATAGATTTCTGATTATACGCTTTAAACGGACCAAAATTGGTACTAAGTGTAATAAAATAATTGAGATAAACACACGCTGCAAGGACGACTCGCGTGCCATTAGTTGCTTCATGGTGATGACAGATTGATTATTGTTCGAATTTCTTCATAAGTTTCAAATTATATATTAAATGTTCTTGCACTGAAAATTATCCACGAATTTTTTACCCCCTGCAGAATATTCAAGAAAAATACATAATTTGGAAATTTTATTATATTCCCTCAATTTTTTATGTTTTTTATGTTTCCTTATTTTCAGACAGTAACCTTTTACTGGATGAATGGAACATATATTTATTGCTAGAAGCATCTTCACTTTACTCGTAAATAAGTTACTCAACATTTAATTATTACAACTCGAGTAATGCTGTACTTTGAACTTGCTTTTAATTTTTAATATTAGTAGAGTCTTTATCCTTTTGAGGAATAGAGAAATAGTAAAAATTATTTTAAACCTAATTTTATCATGAATCGATTTAACGATGTCGTAATAGCTTCCCAGCAACACGGATGCTAGTAAAGGTCCATCGAGTCTATTACCCGCTCATAAACTGCAAATGCGCAGCCCCTTCACTCTACGTCTACCCCCTTCAACAGTATTTTTTTTCCTCGTTTCCTGGCGACTCGAGTGATTATTATACAAGAACGTTCGCATACCGGTTACTCTTTAAGGCCCCCGGCGTCTTCGTTCGCATATATTCGCGTCCAAGCTTGCGTTTTCACATCCAATACAATTCCAAATGCGCATGCATAACCATATTTAGATTAGACCATTCCTAATAGGGAATTATGCGTCTGGGGTCTTGAGCAGAACATTGAGTTCCATTCTCAAGTATCTCAGTACATTTCTTATGATAATTTCAATTTTATTCGCAAAAAATACAACTCAGCTGCAAAATACCGTAAAGAATCAAGAAAATGAAATAAATTTTGGAATAGTGATTTATGTTTTTAAATATATTTATTTTTTTCTTTCTCTAACACAACATTTGTGTGCACTACTTGTTTCAACTGAAAAATGTTACATAGATTCGAGATATTTTTCCGGTAGAATCATCATATTAGCAATTTGATACCTTCAGGAATAATTCCACAAATTCTGAAGGAATTACATCGAACAAATCTTAAAATTTTCCTTTTGTGGGAGCATCCTGCAGAGTAGCAGAAGCAATTCATGTTCTCTTCCTGATTTTGGTATCATTCGATTTTTGAATATCTGGTGAAATGATCTCGCCCACGAATACATTGTCAGCAGATCTGGATTGACTACGACTGACGACTGCTTTAACAAAATTAAAATGGATGAATTATTTAACTGAAATTTTAATAAATGATTATAAATTAAAGACTTTAAACGTCAAACGATGAAAAACAGTAGAAAATAAAACTTTTACTCACATTCTGAGTTTCTACAGGAGCTTCTTCATAGTTTCTTTTTCCTCCTCGAGGACAGTTTGTAATGAGGCAAGCACTACTGACAGAGATAATAACGAAAATGACAGTATATTTTCTAATCATTCTGATTTTTTAAACTCTAGTAAAAGTTAAAGAAATGATGTGCTCGAAGTAGCGCGAAACGAAAGACTGCACAGAAAACTTCCTTTTCCACCCTTATATTTGCCGAACTCAGTATTTTAAAATTCATCCATTGCTCTGGATTATTTCCACAAGAGAATTTTCACTATGAAGATTATGTTAATAAGCCAGAGTCGAGCATACAAGAATGTCATATTATTATCATTTCGTATTCTAGAGCAGGTGTCTCAAAGCTTGTCAAAGAAAGGGAAAATTTTCCCTCTGTAAAACCGAGGCAGTAGGCGATGCAAATGTCACTCGACCTGTGTCAGCTGAATCCTTGAATGAAATCCTTCAATTTTACCTTTCGTAAAATTGAATACCCAGAATGAGGAGATCTTTTGAATCTATAATCCTTTCCATACCATTAAAGAGAACAAAATCGCAAATTGTTAATTACAAAAGGGAATAACTGCAGATGGTTAGCAAGATAATAAAATGAACAGATAATGAAAAGGTATTGTTAACGCCATTTTTTGTGAAAGATAGGAAAATAACATGTAATTAGAAAGACGTTTTAAAACAATGTGTAAAAACGTGACTTCTGTAGTCCGATTCTCTGAATGACGATGCGCCTCCTTAGCGACCACGTACGGAAGCAAGAAAGCCTTGATAATTCTTCGAGCATGTAGCCAGGCAATTAAGGTATAACATTTCAAAGTTCTGGTCGTAAACAACGCGGGCAAGGCAGCAGAATTACCTTCGAGCGAGGTTCCGCCCGTCAATTGTTACCAATTGTTGCCAATCAGAGTAATACATGTCATTATAGTAAAAAAGGCTGGCAATGTTCTGATGTGTAGTACCTGTTTCACTACAACGCTTTATTAATTTACTCTTAATTGATAACATCTTCATATCTTCTTTCTCCTCTGAATTACACATTTGCTTTCCGTTTAATTTTAAAGATGATCCATTCACTTTTCACACATTTTCACTGCTTTGCTGAGCGATCAAGCTTTACAGCTTCTTTAGTTTGAAGACCTGGATTCGGAAGCATTAGAGACGTGATTAGTTCATTTACATATTTGGTTTACTTTAATTGAACAAATGCTGTTTTGAGAGATAATGCTACGAAGCTTCTTCAAATTCTGAGCATCTGGACTGGACAGCAATGCAATGGAAGGATGCTGCCAGTTAATTTGCATATTTGGCGAACCGGTAAAGGGGCAGTTCGCAAGAAAGGGAAAACCTGATTCGACCTGTTGGTATGAAGCTGCATCGCTTTTGTAGCAGCAAGAAGAAAACCAATGCTTTCGTGCATCGCGTGGCTGAACGTGAACCAACGGTTAGCCACGCCTCCATAGACAGCCGCCAGCCAACAATTAAGATTTGATCGGCAAAAATGGTCGAGGCAAAATGGCGTTGGCCACTGAATACGTAATGCCCTGACCAAAGGATCCTATCCTGGTAACCGAACAGCTAAATTCGCATACCAACCACCTATTACTTTAACGCATACCTGAAAATTAGCCAGAATTCCTATATAAACTATCAAAATTTACATTAAAAAATTATAGCTTTTTAAAAAATGACCATAGTAAGTTTAGTTATACTGGAAGCAGTTGGTGCTAGTCCTAAATTGGTTTCAGCCAAACAAGATTAGTACCAGAGATTAAAAGCAGTTTCCAGGATTAGTAGCAGTTGGTACCACTTCACAAAGTTTTTATGACTGGTACCAGTTGATACCAGCACAAAAAGTAGTTTTTATCACTGGTACCAATTGCTACCACTTCAAAAATTTGTTTTTATCATTGGTACCAGTAGCTAAAATATTGGTATAGATCTTAAAATTTGGTTTACATGTCTGGTACCAAATGGAACTAACCCTTAAGTTTGGTTTGTATGATATGAATGGCCCGTGTGGAAAAATCGACTGGGGCCAGACTGGGTTCCAGATAGTTTGCCCAAGTACCAACTGGGGCCCAAGTGGGATCTCTAAGTGGGGCCCATTTTGGGTTGTAACGCTCATACCAACTAAAACCCATATTAGGGGAAACTAGTTGGGCCCAAGTTGGGCAATATTTTTTCTACCCAGTTATTATTTGGGCTGAATGTGGACTGACCATTTAACAATAAAATATTAAAATTGGTTAATCTTTATGTCAAGTATATTACAAAGAAAACTTGTTTTTGCACAAACAAGATTTATTGCTTTTTTTAATCTTTACATATAAACGGATCGATATATTTAACAAATGAACAAATTATGGATTAATTATAATTAAACATATTTAAAACATGAACCAATCGATATCAAATCTTAAATTTAATTATTCTTCGTCGTTTCTAAGCTAGAAAAAAACTTAAGTATAAACTAAACTGGCTCTAGAAACTTTAGGTTTAATAATTCAGGAATATGAATTATTGAAAAAAGGGCAGTATTAATCACACTTTGCATTTATTTAATTATATAATGAAAACAATCGAATCTTTTTAATTTTTTTTCATATTTGGGCTACCCAGTTGGGCACACATTGGCGCCCAATTATAGTATGGGCTAATCTGGGCACATTTCCACACGGGGGTACCACTTAATACCGAAAATAGAGTCAATTTTTGGATAATTTTCAGGCCAGTATTTTATCCAGAAATAATTTCCAATCGTTTGGAATTTTTTTAGGAACAATCAAGATCCTTTCTCCGTGCCGTTACACCCGAATGGACGCAAGTCTTATAAGGAATAAGCACGAAGGTTCGTGCTTGATGCACTTAGTGATCTAACTATTTAGAAATGTAGGTGTACGCCCACTGTAGTACCTAGTAGAGATGGGATTTACTTTTCTTGTTTTGTACTGAAAGTGAGACTATCGAGGTATATAACGAGGTATCTATACGATCTGTGGAATTTTTGCAGATTTATCAAATGAAGGCTCTGGTTGGATGGGTCAGAGAGTCCGAAATTAACATTAACATTGCAATAGCGTTTGTAGTAGCGGCTCACGATATCGCGAGACTCTAATCATGCTATAGGCGTACTTATGCGGCTACCACTTTTACCCCTTAGCAGACCAATCATTACGCTAATGTCCTCCAATCACAGCCCTCCATCAATGCCACACCCCCTTCTTCTCCAATCACTCCAATCAGAATCATGCAAACTGATGCAAAAATCGAATCCGGCCTTCCAGACACTCACAAAGTGGCAGGAAGTCGTTTTCAGAGTCCGAAGAACCGCTAGCTTGTCAGAAAATACTGGAGGAAAGAAGAGGAAATTGTGGTGCTTTATTTTCATTTATAGGATAATTGAAAAGGGAAGATAAGTTATGAGATTTAAGAGAAGAAAAGACCTTTAAAATCTTGTCTTCAAACAGATTTTATTAGGCTGTTTACACTTTACGAATATTATCCAACACTAAAGAAAGTTATAATCGTCCACATTGTCTCAAAGCAAAATGAGCAGAATCTAGAACGCACTTTTACCTAAGCAAGCATTTTTTTTAACGATTGTCAGTTTACTGCAATTTGTTTTATGCTTCAATATATTCAACGGAATGTTTAAATTCTATACGCACTCTCTCAGTAGCTACTTATTTTCCTCTATTCATTAAGTTATTTAGAAATTTTCACTTCAAATAGCCTCACGTGGCACTTTCAACTCCTGTGATATTTTTGTCTTAAAAATTTCGACTTCCCCCCTTGGTGCATAATATACTAATATTCCTCTCAAATTGCATCGTAGTTAATAAAAAATCATAAAATAGCTTCTGCAAAGATCGAATTTAGGAATTTTTCGACTGGGAAAGTGGATTAGGAAAAAATACTCTTTTTCGCTTGGCAAAGATCATGGTATTCGCAGAGGATTTATAATTGCCGTTTCACGCTCCCCCATAAACTTAACGATCGTCTCAACGGTTAACCCTGCCGGCATGCTAAAGAGCGTTTTTTCTGCTTTTTTCGTGAAGTACCCGATCCCTCATTTTGCGTTCAGTGGATGCGAAATCTGCATCTCTCTGCCGTAGAAGAAGGGGAAGAACATATATAGGTATCATACGTACCTTGCAGGTGAAACCCCCTTCGGCGCTCTGCCACAATTTTCAAGTAATTTTAAAGCGCAGGTATTTAACAAATTATATACGCCGACATCGCGGCGGGGAATTTTGGCTTCTCTGTGCATTATAGCTCGCGGCGCAATCGTGAGTAAACAAATGGTCCATCTAGGGTGGCAAATGTAAAACCTGCTCATGTGCATTTAAAAAATTCAAAAGCTGTTTAACTGTAACGTTAAAAAAAGTGTAACCATTTCTTAGATTATTTTATATAAAAATATTTATGCACTTTTTCCTAGATAATCTTGATCCTTGATTACTTCGCCTCTTTATGCAAATACAAATCATAATATCCATAATTTAAAACATTCTCTGACAAGAAAAATGTGGAAGCTAACGTTTGATGAAAACTTCTTGAATCTGATGATCTAAATGACTGAAACCATTATGATCGTCTATCTTACTTGTTAATTACCGTCCTCATTAAATAATCATTACTTAGTCCATAGATCCACTTAAAAAACGTAATGCATAATTATATTCAAAAGTTTTTTATTGTATTAAAAGCAATGCTTGGAAATAAATAAATTAATGCACGCGAAGAAATGCACGATTGAGACGAGTTTTACATCACATAGTTGTTGATGGATGTAATACTCTTATTGTAATATTTTGCACTGAATGGTGTGAACTTAATCTTAATTCCACATAAATCCCCGTTCTGCGATATCATCAGGGATCATTATCATCTTTTTCTAGTGCTTGTTTTATATGCTCGTCCAATTATGATATACTTTACTAGAGATTGAAATTTACAATTATAATTTATTTATTAGCAGATTTGAATCTAATTATCTGGATGTACAACGATCTTTTATAATCGACTTAACAAATTGTAAATTATGTTATCAAGCTGTGGTATATAACAAATTTCACATCCTAATATACAACAGCAATAATAATTTATAATTTTTAATACAAGTTTTAGCAAAACATACCGGCTAAATTTCACTGCGGATTATGTATAGTTCAGATTTACAGAACACACAATTTTATTTCCTTACACAATACTTAGTATTCTAACAAAGAAATTAGCCTTCAGACTCAGCCAATTCCTGACACTGCTGCCCATCCCTAATATACTTATTTCCTCTCCGAACCACAATAATTTTCGCATTTAAACTGGAATTGTTTCATGCCTGAAAAACACACCTTGAACCACTTAAGCGTCATTTCCATTCCTGCTTCTTCACACATTTTCTATTTCAATGATCCTGGTTGAAACACCAGAGAAGAAACCGCTTGCTTTCCACGAGCCAAGCGAAACCATGATAAGAAAATAAATAGCTTCCACAAAGTAGCAAACTCGATGTTAGTATACAATATTGCTTTCATAAATCGGTTATAGATTCATCGAAGGTCTAACAAGGAAGAGACAAAAAGTACAGCAGAGGGTGAATTCAAAGAGAAACGAGAGAGAGAAAGAGAGAATGAGAGAGTGAGTGAGTGAATGCGGGGGGGGGGGGGGGAAGAAGACCAAGAACGTCGGCCATGATGGTTAGTAGCCTCGAGGAATATAAAACGAGCCGAGATATCATCGCCAGCCGCGAGTCGGAATAAAACTATAAATCGGAGGAAACAATTACCCCGACTGGCTCGGCTGAAGATGCAGCTTAATGATAAGTGGTTGTTGCTCGATCCTTCCTTATGCTCGCTCCCTGGCCCCTTGGCCGCTTTGATACCGAACTCCCTTTTTTAACGGACCCCTCTTTTCTTTTCCTGCTTTCCTCTTTGAATGCCCGTAATCGTTGCACAAGATCGCGTAAACTGTGCGCTCGATCGGTTTACGCCAAACGCGTTTTACCGTGTTGCAATACTTTATGCGCGACCCACCTAATTTTCCGGTAAAATCGTTAATCGGAGAAAGGTGGCCGATTCAAAGCTTCAGTTTCTTTGCGGGAAGCAAAGACAAGGTTCAATCAAGTACAGTTATTTATGGCAATTATAAATAATTGTAATAATAATAATTGTCATCGTATCAACTATGTGAAAAATTTACGATTTTGATGTTTTAATAGCCATAAACGTTATCCCGACAATTTTCTGCAAAATTTGCTGCCTACTGCAAACTGCCATGTCGATAATAGTCGTTTTTTAAATAACGCCATCTTCTTGAGCTGAAGAGGAGGCAGAAGAAGAAAAAAGGTGGGATCGGTGGCGTCCGAGGGTGGTATTAGGGTCGTCTAGCCGCGATATGGAAATATTGTCGGTAATAACAGCCCCGATGGCGGTGTAACAACGCAAAGTATTTTCGTGGAAATCCTTGCTATATGGTGGTGGCTGTGCTTGTTTCACCAGGAATTAAGAGTTTCGTAGGGCGTTGCTGGACGGGCCTATCGTTTAAGTCGGATCTCCATGCGAGATTGCTGCCCCCGGGGGTGGTGGCTCGTTCGGAAGGCGGACTCTTTCAGGCCCCACCATTATAATCTGAGAGCTGCATATATAGTAAGATGCATCACTGGACTACCACCCTTCCGAAATAAAACACGATCTCTTCCTTGAGTCCTCACCAAAATGGCCGCTTTTATGCTACCGATAGTCCTAAACTTCCTCTCCAGCTCTTCTTGAAAATTACTACTGCTTCGAAAAATTCTTCCTTTAGGAAGCATTCGTAACAAATTTTATGGCCTATTTAAAGACAGGGGTGGAGACTTTTTAAATTTATTCCTGGTTTACCTGTAAAATTGCATTTTGTATTTTTATGGTCCTTCCTTCCTTGAATTTGCGACAAGCTGTTAAGCCGAAGAAGAGACTGACCTTTTCCACTGATTCAGTAGAGAGAGCTGCTTCTCTAATTTTTGGTGATTTTAATATCATTGATAAGCTACGTTTTGATAAAATATGTTTTGATGGTGGGAAGAATTAAATGTTTAATTCGAGAGAAAAGAATCCCGACGGAGGATTGCAATTATGAAGAAGAAATCTCACAAAACGCAGTGCTGGCAGTTGTTACAAAACTTTATTTAGTGCATGTGTTCATGTGTTGGTGAGTTTATTTGAAAACGCGTGCCAACCCCCATAACTCCTGGGGGTGTGTCGGGGGCGTGGGGTTGCAGCTGCTCTCGTGGTCTGCACGCGTCACATATATCGTCACTAGAAATTGCTTGCACAATGCAATCGCGCAAATAAGTTTGAATATGTGACATACTTTCTATTTTCAATTCACTTACCGTAAAAGTAAGATCACTTCCAACCATTTTCATTCGTTTTTTAATGTATGGCCCTTCCTTAATTTCACTAAAAAGTGTAAATAATGCAAGAAGGTGATATGTTCTGCTTATCTCACTTTTTACAAAAATTATAAACTGCTCCAAACCGATCTGAATCTCAAGCCTGATTCCCTTTTATCTGTTCCAAAATTATAGTTTCTGGCCCTGCATCCCTCATCTCTCCTCTCATCAAAAACTAAACATTCATTTACAATTTCATACGCACGCGTTGCAATAAAGAGATCCCCGCCTTAATTCTGTGTTTCTTCGATCGCGATCTTCTGGCACTGACATGGAGCATTTATGGCACACGTGACAGTCATTGACACAATGACTGAATGACACATGAACCAAAGGTCGGCTCCCTGTTTCTCTGTCGCGCCCTGCATGCAGTCGAAGAAGCAAAAGAAGCAAGCTGCGCGAGTGGGTTTGGTCGTTTACACCCATCGACCCTGCCGAATAATGAAAAATGCGCCTTGTAGTCCAAGGAAGAATATAATCGGACCCGTGCAAGGTTTAGTTCAAATGCCAGATCGTTACGTACGCCTTGAGCAACCCCATTACTATTCTACAATTGATATTATAGCGGCACCCGCGATGGGTGGAGCCGATTCTCAAAAAGAAGTGTCAAATGACAGGAAGGAGCGACACTGAACAAGAAGAAGAAGAGAAAGAAGGTCAGGTCGAATTTCGAGCCACTTCCGGCAGACGAAGCACCCTTACATCTTTCATGAAACCAACAAGAAAAAAATTGCAAGCAACAATTTTATTATTGGATCGCAATTAAATTCATAATTTCATCAAGCTTTCAGAATTAAACACTTTCGAACTTCAGGTCTTTATTTTAATTCAGGTCTCTCAAGTTTAATTTTATAATTATTTGATGTTAAAGAGCTTATCAAGATTAAGCTTATCCTTAATCAAGGATCTAATTTAAATTAAGTGTGCTTAAACATTTGTCACGTTTTTATAGAAATTGTCACGATTACTGCGCCATACTTTTGAAATCTCTGTTTGTAACTGTTGACTAAATGGTGCTAAACGGTTCAAAGATAGAAATTTAAAGATATTTAGGCGTGAAATACGTCTTCAATGTCCATCTGGGATATAAATATAAAAGCGGAACAGCTTTGAAGATGTATCTTTGGGGTCGGTTCGTGGCATCAATGTAAATCGATATATGAAAGTGCAGGTTGAAGAAAATTCTCTTTTCCATGGAAGAAGCTCATTCACTAGCCACAAGTGAATGCATACAGGAGCCGATCTCTTTGTAACTTTGCACTTCCGTGGCAAGAACTACGCCTTCCCGTCATTGTGACAGATTTCCTCGGATGTTCTTGGTCGCGGTTGTATCTTATGTTGTGGGCTAGTTAGCGTCGTGCATGGGTCAGGAAGCGATACAATAATATTGTAGGCCCTGAAAAGAGTCCTTGGGGGGCGTGGATCTGACGATCGACGACTTCGAATCTGTGCAGGAAATAAGTGTAGCCTTACCTCTCAATTATTACACAGAAATCATCTGCACGTGCCCTCAGTTGCTTCCCTTCCTCGAAAAAAAATTTAAACTTTCCGAAAATGTCATTAATCTCTAAACAAAATATTGTTCAGCACCCCAATTCATCAGATATCAGACCCTGTCCTATTTTCTTTATAAAAAGAATCATTATACCAAAATCTAAGACTTATAATCAAAAGTCAATATTTATAATATCTAAATGCTAATCGAGAGTTCCAGCTGAAACAGAAATAATCGATAAATCCAGGCTCATTAAAACGGGAAGTCTGCCTTTCGATAATTTCGTGTCATTTTCCATCCTTGGTTGTTTCTCGTACCCCATTATTGAAGATCAACGGTAATGAATTTCAACTATTATAAGCTAGAATCTAACCATTCAGAAGCGTTTTTTTTCGACGAGGCCATCTGTCGAATTGGACCCAAACGCCTGCAATCATTCGTGTTTTGAAAACACCGACGTGCCCACTTTGCCGATCCGATCGGATAGCACTGAATCGGTGAGATGATTGTAGTCATTACGGTTCACGAGTGCGTATTAGAATTTGCTGGTATAGGCATCCATTATTCCCGTTTCGTGCCTATTGCTCTCCGAACGGACATTCATATATCCGCGGTTATGGTTAGAAAAAAAAGAAGGAAATCGGACCAGTGCCAAATTCGAGAGCTGCTAAATCACCCACTCCTTGCGGCCAGGAGCACGCGCGTTCGGTAATAACGGTGCTCTGCAATACATCTTATTAGCAACGATATTAGTAATCATTATAATAATGAGAAACAAGCGAGCGTAACTATATGGCGTATGATTGTTAACAATACCTTGTATTATCTCGAAAAGGGGCATCCGGCTTACTCGAAAGAAGGAGAAAACGAAATTCTGAAAGCTTGGACCAACTTTTATATTTGAGTTCTCACTAACTTGATTTGAAATTCAAGGAAACAATCAATAATTTATTCCTTTGTATTCCATGAGTTTGGAGTATTATAACTCTGAGCTAATTAAGAATTTAATTCAAAGTTCATCTGATATTTGATGAAGATATCACGTTCTGTTTTATGGAAGAAATTCTGCCTAAGCATGACTCATAAACTCATTTGCTGTGCAAATTAAACACGTTCCACGAATTCGCACTAATTCCGCTAGTATTTACCTTCCGTGCCGACACGTAAGAAAGCATTAAACGTCAGACTCGTTATATTTCTTGCATCGTAACCAGCCGCCATCGCGACAAGCTTCCTTTCGCTTATTCTTCGCCGCTTCTTTTTCGTTATTTCTTCCTTTTTTCTTCGTTCCGGACTGACAAATTGCAGTTATAGCTTAATCCACATACACACTTATACTATTCATTTAAGAATATCGCATACTGCATGTATGTGTGTAACTCGCACTTTAGACTCTAGGGAAAATGATCTCTGACTATAAAGATCTGAAAGATACTAAACATGTTTTTTTACTCTGACTCTTTTTTAACTCTTTTAGAGTGTGAAAACTTTGTGTCTGAAGGATAAGATCCTCGATTTCTCGTTGATATTTTCTCGCTCGTCCATCGATGAGCTCAAAGCACTGGAAGGTACTTAGATGTAATGACGTTACTTTGACCGTAAATTACAAGGAGGCTGCGAGAACTCTTGTCGATATAAAAGGAAAGCTGAACCGTTGGTCACAGACTTCTGGAATAAAAAGAACTCTTTCGCAAGCCATGGAAGAAAGTTCAATTCAGTTATTTTACATATAATATTTAATCTTCAAAAATATTGAGTAATCCGAATTATATCTAAAAAGTATTATTTTCATATAGGATCATGCCATATTATTCATCTTTTTTTAATAGGGTGGGTAAATAAATGAAGGGTATTTTTTTATAGCAAGCAGTTTTTCTTATCGGTCATCTCGCGAAAGTGAAAACCGCCATCGCCATTGCTTTTCGACTAATGGACTTACACCGGTAAATCACTGGACAATAGTCGACCGGATGATTTATGAGTGAATCGTCGATTCATTCAATTGTATATCTACCCCCAAAGAATTGAGAACATAATTCCGGCGAAGGAATCGAGAAAGCGGAAATAGTGGAAGCAAAAGCCAAAGGTATATAAAAATAAGGATATATAAAAATAAATCAGTAATATGAATTTTCATAAAGTAATGTTATTATAATAAATGAAGATAATTCGATATTAAGAAAGAAGAAATGTCTGCAACTCTGAGATAAACACTGCGTAAATTTTGACACAAAGTATAATAGGAGAGACGCGTGAAGAGCATATAGAAGTAACCGACTCGTATATCGAAAACTGGGATCTCTAAACTCCTAAGTACCGACCCGTTCGAAACCGAGCAATGCTGTAAATCATGGGAAACGTAAACGGCGTCGAGATAATATTTTCTTAACACCTCGTCAAGGGGTTGGACATGACGGTTTTACTCGTGCTGCATTATATTCGCTCGCTAGTAAATCTACAACGTACACACCTTCGATTCCTCCTAGGTCGTTACTAACCGACCCTGGAATCTGGACAGGTTCAAAGTCAGGTATTTCTATTTCTTTTGCACAAAACCTCTCGCCCTTCAAACTTAGAAAATCCCATCAGTCACTAGACCTTGCAATTTTTCATACGTTTCCTTCTTCTTAAACTTAAACTGATTCCCCTCATTTTCTACAAAATATCTTTTTTTTCAAAAAAGTCGAGATTTAAAAAAAAATGAGAATAAAAAAAAAGAAATGCAACTTTCTCTGAAATCCTGGAATCTGATAATTAACCTTCATGACCTTTGAGCAAAAAATGTAATAATATTGATCGCGAATTGCTGGGAAGGACAATAAATATTTTTATAGTTATTCTGGTAAAAATACGCGGAGGACCAGAAAGACATTTAGTAAATTGTAGATGGGCGGATTTTACCCCGAGGATGAGTCGAAGTTATCGATGGATGTCTTGCTCGAGAGATGATCTGGATTACTGCTTTGATTCCGGGCAAGAAAACAAATTACCAACGGATATTCAATAATCGGTTCGAAGTAAGGATGCCAAATCAATTGCAGAGGAAACAGAGGATCGTCAGAACGCTTTTTCCCTTCTGAAAAGAAGGCTGATTGAATTTAATTGAAGGCTGCTTTTAAGCCACACAATTTTAGATCTTCAGTCATAAATATGATCATTTTATGATCTACGAATATTTTTTTATATTGTTTTAATTTCCAAAAACATTTTCTGTATTTTTAGGTTTATAATTTTCAAAAATTTAAAGTAATCGGTTATTGTGACTGGTTCTCTAATCTCTAATCTCTAATTTTGGTATTCAATAATCTTTGTTTAAGGAAATATATTTCTCCATAATTATTGATTTTCCTGATTAGCTTAAATACATTTGCAGTAGCAAAAACAAACTTGGGGCTACTCGTTACCACGAATCACGATAATCGCTTCGAAGTAAGGAAACTTTATCAATAACGAAAGTAATACTTGTTGAGTTGTTTTTACTCCTATTTCTCTTGGGAGTTTTTGTTTCAGTATTTTTGCCTGAGATATAATGATGGTAAATTATTAATTCGTGACTCTGTCCTGGAAGCCGAAGATAATTGAAATTATTTTCTGCACGTAATTCACACCTTAGAACCTGTATTTAAATCTATAAAAATTTCAGCTAGATGAAAGGCAGGTTTATTGGCACTCTTACTTTTTCTGAATTATTTTTTATTCCTCGTCTGCATTATTGTTAAGTAATTAAAAATTATAACCGTTGAAAAATCGTTCTTCAAAAAGCTATAACAAAATGACCGACTGTAATGAAAGGAGCACTTTAGACGAATTATCCTTCTTTAACCGCGAAGCAACAAATTAAATTACTTTAGGCATTGTACCGAACCAAAAATAAGAATCTATCAGTTGCCATTTCGAGCTTGTCAATCTTCTGTAAGAAGGGCCATTGTACTGGTTGAACCCTGAGAGCTCAGTTCTCCAATTAGAGTGCCAAGATCGAGATTGCCGTCCTTCGTCCCCTTCTGTGAAAACCGGTATGCCAATATTGGTTTTTAGAAAAACAATTTTGCTCCTGAGGGGTGTTTTTAGCGAATTTCCTCTATAATTCGAAAAAAAATATTTTTACAACTTCTTTATCACACCTGAATTATTTTTTTCTCTTTCGAATTCTTTTCTGTTCATTTGAAATCTTTTTAAATTCTTTTGAATTATTTTCCTTAAAATCCCTTGAAACTTGTTGAAATCCATTGAAATTTTTTTTAATCTTCCGAAATCAGTCGTTGAAAACTTTTGAATTCGATTTAAGTTCTATTCAATTCACTTGTATTAGTTTGAATTCTTTGAAGTTTTAATTGAAGTGTAGATCAAAATTGCAGTGGTTAACCCCTCGCTTATTTCCATCGATTTGATTTATAATTCAAACTTTTTTATGTGTTACAAAAGCGAGAGGTAATAAGATGAAGTGAGAAAAAAAGTTCGTTTACAGGATTTAAAAACTTGTGGTCACTTAAGCGACGCGACGCAACGGCCACAGCTACCCAAGTGCGAAATCAAAAACGGCCCAACGTTGGCCCAGTACTGGCAAAGGTGTTGCCGAGACTTGGCCGCCAGTGCCGGTCCATTGCCAAAATGATATCTAAGGGCTTTACTTGGCGGCCAAGACTTGGCCGGTTCTTGGCCGCCTTTACTTGCCCGTCACTGGTTGCCAGTATTGGCCCGAAAGCAGCATTATGTTAATGGCCCATTACCGAAATGATATCTAAGGGCTGCACTTGGCGGCTAAGGCTTTGCCGGTTCTTGGCCGCCTTCACTTGCCCGTCATTGGCCCGTCACTGGCCCGTCACTGGCCCATTACACTTAGAAGTTACGGTAAAAAAATAAAAATAAATGTTATTAATTAAGAACATGATTTAAACGTAGATATATTATGAATATACTTATAAATAATCGATATTTGTAAATTTTAACGCTTATATAACAAATAAAATTTCGCACGCAACGCGGGGGGGAATCGAACGCACGACCTACGGGACGCGAGTCCAGCTACCTAACCATTACCCTAAGCTCCTGACATGGTGGTCCCACATTTTACCACGGTATACTCTTTCACACACAAAGATTAAATTTTTTCGAGATAATTTAATCAATAAACACATTTGAAGTAACAATAAATAAAATATGTACCTATTTTTAATCTTCACTTTTACAGAAAGTAAAAGTATTGATGAAAAGTATATTGTAGTAGTGATTGATATTATAGGACTAGCAAAATTCTATTTCATAAAACACTTTTAATTAAATAATTTAAAATACTATTCAGTCAAAAAAATAAATTTTAATTATAAATAATAAATTACTTAATGTTTCTAAAAGAAATAAAGAAATTTAATGTTTCAAAACATTAAGATACAAAGGTAAAATATTTTTCAAAACATGAGTAAGATACATATTTAAAAAATATTTAAATTCGAATTTCAGTCTTAAATAAAAATTCTATCTGCCGTTCGCAAATTGAAAATCTATTGTACCAACCACATTGACTCTTCTATGTCTTCCGGAATTATGATGATTACAGGGATTGTTATATGAGACAAAGAGATTTCTGTATATCTTGAAATTTCCAGAACATTTTTAAAGAATTCAAGGATTTAAAAAAATTTAAAGAAATTTCATAGGATATCTAAGAATTTTAAGGGATTTCAGAAAATTGTGATAAATTTCAAGATATTTAAATACATTTAATATGTACACTTAAATACACTTAAAATTTTGTGATATCTTTTGAAAATCCTTAAACTGAGCCTTAAACTCTTTTAAACTCTTAAAAATCCTTTGACATTTCTAAATATTACTTAAAATTTTCTAGAGTCGTTTAAAGTTTTTACTAAATCCTTAAACCTATTTTTCAATCAAATGAAACCTTTAAAATGACTCGAAATTCTTTAAAATCTTTTAAGTCTATTTAAATATCTTAGAAACTCTTAAAATTTATTAAAAGCACTTAAAATATCTTTATATCTTTTAAAATCATTCTAAATGTTTTGAAATTGTTTAACAAATTTGAAAATCTCTGGTAGTTCATTAAAATCTCTTAAACTGCCTTGAAAATCTTTTGAAATTCCCTAAAGTCATTTAAAATCTTCTAAAGTCTTTTTAAGTTTCTATGAAATCCCTGAAATCTTTTGAACTTCTTTAAAGTACCAGTAAAGCGCCATCGCTGGGCCAGATTCTGACTTTTCTACTTCTAATTTAGTTTGACGTAGTAATTTCGACTTTCGGCCCAATAAAGTGCCAATGCTGGGCCGGAATCTGACATTTTGACTTTGAATATGGTTTGCCGGAGTAATGTCGACTTTCGGCCCAGTAATGGGCCGTTACTGGGCCGGACTCTGGCTTTTTGACTGCCAATATGGTTTGCCGACTTAATTTCGACTTTCGGCCCTTTGATGGACAGGACTCTGGCTTTTTGACTTCTAATATGGTTTACCGGAGTAATGTCGACTTTCGGCCCAGTAATGGGCCGTTATTGGGCCGGACTCTGGCTTTTTGACTTTCAATATGGTTTGCCGGAGTAATGTCGACTTTCGGCCCAGTAATAGGCCATTGCCGGCCCAAGCATCGGCAAAAACTTGGCAAATTTGAAATGCCAATGTCTGTGCCAGTGCTGGGACAACACTGGGCCGATTTGATCGCTGTTATTGGTCCAGTAACATTGGCCAACACTTGGCTGCCAAGACTGGTCCAGTATTGTGCCGTGTTTTCAGTACCGGCAATTCGCACTTGGGTAGTCTTCTCACTCTATAGTGACTGTTGACTTTTTGTGGCTTCTGTCCATTAGCAGGATAAGATCTCTCATCTGAAAATGGCTTCTGAACACGATTTCTTTGAAGATGATTTCGGAAGATTTTTTTCTTTAGATCAAGATATTTAACATTAAATATTTAAACAATTCTTCCAGAAACGACACAGCGAAACATAAATAATAAAAGAGACTTTCTTAAACTTTATAGTAGAACTATGATTAATTACAAAAAACTAGATAAATAAATAAAAGATAGATAATACTCTCTAAGAAAAAAGATAGATGCTTTAATTAAATTTTTTACGCAGTAATTTTCAAGACATTTAAGATCACTTTAAAGAACCTGAAGAATTTTTTTCTGGCGCCAGGATTCGTTCATGCCATTAGGATGATCAACGATCCAAAACTTGTTTGTTTAATCTTCCTTTTCTAGTCTGCTTCTCTTCCTTAATCTACTATTTCATTAATTAAACGAACTTTAAGAAAAATTACTCGAAATTTTGAAGCCCCTCGTGAATCCAATCGCCTATTGTTTTCTCAGACTTTGGAAAAGAGTCGTGAAATCGAATTTCTTGGTTGAACCTGAAACCTTTTGTTCTCGATATTTAATGATGAATACACCATGGGGCGTTTCGCAGTTTCGGTTCGTTATTTTGCTAAAATGTGTGTCCAAACGATCCAGTCTGATTACAGTTCAGACAAGTTTGTTTTAAACGGTATAAAAAATTTTTTCACAGAAATTCTACTGCTGGCTTTGATTTAAGGATTCAAATGAGATTTATAAGATTTTCTAGGTATATATATCGTACAAGAAGACATAAGAATTCGAAAGACTATTGGAACTATTGGAATTGCTTTCCCATTAAAGTTGAAATTGAGAAATTGTCTTTCGTTTTGGAGGATCCATTTGAAGTGGAAGATCGAAGGTAAAAGGGGCTATCCGAAGAGAATCTTATAATGAATCGGAACGACCTGGCGCCATTGGCTTCGTCACGGCCTAGATTTTGTTCTTCATCATATTTCTGTTTTTCCTGAGTCTCGGAGAACTGTCTATTTTCATTCTGTTTCAAGGAAACTTCTCAGAAGGTCGTCGTCCTCCTTTAACTGCCCCAAAAGTTTGAATGGTTCCCCAATCGAGGAGCATTAATATCAATCGTCCAAACTAAAAAAAAAAACCTTTGAAACAGACGGTCTAATTCACACTTTTATCATGTTTTCAACTTTTTAGAAATACCGGGAATAGCTGGGAAACTATTTAATTCACTTCCTCTTTCATTACCATTTTCGCTAATAAATAGGAAAATCACCAAACTGATATTGAAATGTCCGCACCCTATTTCAAGGTCATTCTAAAGCGGATATTGATGCGTAAGGGTTTTCGGCGTTGTAATATTATTGAATTACAAAGCCGTGGTCCGAGTTTCGGTAAGCCTATCGGAAGACGAGGGTCTGACTGCTCGTCCATTGTCGGCCCTTCTCTTCTCGCACGAACAATAAAGGATAGCATTAGTAATGGGTTTTAATTACTACATAATGAGGCCGTGATTTAGCTGCCTCTACTGGCGCCAACATCACAGGCTTTCGTGCCCACATACAAAAAATTATCGAGCAAAAAACACCTTCGCTACACGTGTCGAAACGCCAATTCAACCCAAGTCTATTCAATATTATTTTTACAAATAGTAATCAGCAATGAAGTTTCTAATTCTAATATCTAAATATGAAACCCCTTTATAGATAAAAAATAAAATTAAAAACAAGACTGGTCAGTGTTGGTTATCTAAAGCACTTTCTAATTTAGAAATTAATCGTCCCAATTAATCGTCATCAAACGGATAATTTGTGGTAATAAATGAAGAGTCGTTCTTTTTAAGTATGAGACGATTAGTAGTAACAAATAGTTTAGATATTTTTCGATTTTTCATTTCTGTGATATAAAGGAACAGTTTTTTTATTTATTTTTCATTGGTGAGATGCTCTTCATCGGGTATTTCTCGCAGAGGCTGTTGATTAACTGTAATAAATATAGAAGGTGGAGAAGATGAAAGGGCAAGAGAAAAGGAAGTGGAAGAAAAAGAGCGCCCTTTGTAAGGTTGACACGCGTTTGCCGCATAGACCTATTAAGGATTCTGAGCAACTCATTTAGATCCCGGCTGGTCATGGACTTTGCTGGTCCCACTGGACAGAATGATGCGAGCGATCCTAAAAGAAAGATGGAGTACGAAAGAGAAAGAGTGACTAATGCGTCTGTGGCTACCTGAAGAAGCGTCGTGCGGCTCAAGTTCAAAGGATTTGTTGGCGCCGCCATCCTCGTACACATCGCCACCTCTATCGACCTTAACTTTGAGGTCGAAAGATACCAGATTTACAGTCAACATGTCGATGTCCGCGATAAAAATATCAAACGAGACTATTAGAAGATTTCTGGAGGCAGGAACAAATTGAGTCTGGCATCTAGGATCGAAAATCTGCAATCTGAAATCTAAAGAGATCCTTTCACACCTTGGAACACTAATTTTATTCAGTAAATGGAGATGAAGTTTTCGGCTGATAATTCTTTCGTGAAGATTTGAAGTATCATGAAATTCTTGATTAAGAGGTAACTTTTTGCCTGTGTCGATTTGGGGCACGCCTTGGGATGAATTTTGAACACAAATTGAATGCAAATTGCAAATAAATTGCAAAACCACCTGTCATTTGCTCGACATGCAACTTCAGTGAAGTAATTTCCTGGAGCAATGGGTGCTCTTGATATTTCTTTTATCATTCTCTTTGCTGCTGAGAATGTACTCTACCTCCTTTCGCACTCAATATTTCAATCAATCGATTTCGATTTTATTATTTGATTCACTTATCAGCCGATTGACATTGCAGGCTCCCTATTATTACAACTGGTAACTGAATACGGAGTAATTATTATAAATCGATTTCTAAAGCGCCAGAGGCTATTCTCTTATTGGCTCTATATACATAGAGTGGTCAATTTCTTTAGAAATCTAAATTCTTTAGAAATTTTAATTCTTTAGAAATAGTTAAACAAAAACCAGCAAAATTTGATGTTAAGTTTTTATAAATTGTTTCATTAAACTCACTTATTTTGAAAATAATTCGTGAATTTAAGATAAACTTGCATGTGGAGTGAATTGCGTGCATGTTGGCATGAGAAATTCATTGAGAGGAATATAACTATAGAATATCCGTATTGCTTAGACTCGTCCTATTATTACTTAAGGGCGCTGGTTTTCAGCATGGGAGAAACAGAAGTCGATCGAAACATTCGAAACATCCCTTTCGCGATTTTCAACTAGTACATGTACGTATAAACGTGTCATTACCACCGCAAAATTATGCGATAGCTCTATACTATACCGCTTGTGTTTCCACATCAATCAAATATACTAGTCATGTTTCCCCATTCTATTCTTGCTTGTGAGTCTATTTGTATTTCTTGGATTTAGTCAGCAAATATGCCCCTTTGCAAATTCTAAAGTTACCTTATTTGCAGCTACGTGGAATTTCTTCTTTTTGTTTAAGGGGAAATACAATAAAAAATATAATTTTGTCGCAGAATATGAAAATTACTGTAATTTCGAGCTTATGGTAGGGTTTGTTTGTCGTCAGACGTCAGAAGTATAGAGAAAGGTAAAATTCAGGAACTATTAGGACTTTTCGCTAACGAGAGATAAGTGAAAGAGATATTTCATCAATATTTTTATAATAATTTAAATATATTTTAAGAAAAGTGTAGATTAATCTATGGAATAAAAAGAAGTAATTATTTTCCAGCATTTTCTTTCCAAAGATCTATGTCAGAGTAGCACTTAGGAGAAAATCTTTTCTTGTTCCTCGACGTTTCTCTTTTTCTCGGACAATTCCAGCCACGTAGAAATCAGGAGCAAAGGACCACAGTGAGTGTGTTCTTCGGGATTTTATGTCTCTCGTAAAGCGGTCGCTTCTGAGTTTACTAGGGACGCTGGTTCCTACGAGTTCTACTACCTTCGATTCCAATTCTAATACTACTAAAGGGGCTTCACCGGATCCACGATTCGGAACTAATCAACTCTCAGTTGATTAGAAATTGTGATTTAGGACCATCTTTTTTCCCCTTCAGATCTCTCTTCTTTCTCTATTTTCGGTCAGAAGTTCTACTGTTCTAGTTCTAGTATTCTAGTGTTCTAGATAACTATAGCCTCTCTTTATCCTTTCACAGTAGCATACGAATTTCATCCTTGATTTTTAAGTCTCTTAACAATGCAATCTTTCCCGCGTCTCAATAATTTTACCCATAAAAACTCATAGAAAAGACTATAAAATATTTCAGAAGCGACTTGAGCAAGAAATCTCGAGTTTATTTCAGCACGTGTATGATGCTGCAACGCCTACCTAACGAAGCGAGCTTCGGGGCCCTAATGAAGCTTCGTTAGTCCCCAAGCAGTAGGTAATTTATTACCGCATCAGACTTGACGCAAATATCGTTTTATTTTTATTCTGGCTCTCGGCGAATGTGTGTCGCCACTCTTTTTGTCAGCAAATCACCACTGGTTCGACAAGCGAGGGCTGATGGACACGCCCACGCATGCTATGGAATATAATTCCGGTTATGCAGCATATACCACCTTCTGCGATTTCTTCTTATATGTATGTATATATAATGCATATTTACGTGTTAGTGCGCACTTATGTTCGGGCGGACGAGGGTGCAATCTTCCTCGTGTGGATAACGCCCGCTACCAGTTCTCGACCGATTTCTCCCAGCACGCGCAAGGGCGTATCAAGGGCATCTGAATATACGCCCCTGACGACCCCTAGGTGGTCCAGGGCGTTATTGGGAGGTTTGCGTTTAAAACCTGCAACAGCTCTTCGAACAAATGACACGTTTTCTCATGACATTGAAATTTTAACCCTCCATTTTTGCTTTTGTTAAATTAAAATTTTTTTCTGTGAAGGAGCTGGGAAGTTGAATTTGAAAAATTGGATGACAAAAGGATCTTGAAAAATAGGGGACGCATGGCATTTATTTGAATAAGATTATAATTAATTACCCAATTTCCCTTAATTTATAGTTTCTATAACACTGTAAAAGCAAGAAATAATAATACACTAGTAACCCGCCTGTTTCCCTTAATTCACTACAAATTGCCCTAGACCCTTTTTTATTCCTTCAGTATCTCGATCACCGTGAATCGCTTTTCTGCCTCTTTTCTGGTCGCACATGGCGGAACGTGACAACATGTACGATGATCGAGCGGTTTGGCTAATTAAGAGGAAGTAGGATCACTCCTCTTTTTTTCCCCTTTCTTTCCCCTTTCGCCTCTTGCCGTGTCTGTCGATTTTTGCCTTTTCACGAGAAACCACCACATCTGCATGGTTATATGGTTCGTTATATATATCTTGACACAGATGACGATAATATGTTTTCTCTCGAGTTTGTGGCGAGGACAATACGTCGAACATCTGCGAGGTAGGCATACGGTGGAAGTTGCGGCTCAGACAGAAACCAAAAGTTGTAGCTGACCATGTGCTAAGGATGTACGGGTTAAATTATCCTCTAAACTCAAAAGTTTTATTTTTCACGGGGAAACGAGTTTGAACATTTGGGATACCTTCAACCCCTTCTAATTGGCAATTATCAAGTCTCAATTCTTTTTAGAAAGGGAAGTTGAAACGTGATTGCTTTCTGTTGATGCGGAAAACTTTTTTGTTCTTTATGCATGATATAATAGTTTGTAAAGGAAATAAAAAACGTCTCTAATTAAACAAAAATAATAATGTAATAAGCACTACTTAAAAAGTTATATCTCCTACATTCTGACATCAAATCCCATTTCTGTGTATAATTTACATTTGACTTTCTACTTTACAAACTATAAAGAGGTTCTATGACTCTCTTAATGTTTCTTTTAAACAAGAGAAACTTTTTAGCGAAATATTTTATACAGAGTCCTGAAGTAAAAGAAAATAAGTACCCTAATTATTATCGTTCACTTTGAAATTCTAAATTTCCAAGATTTTGCAATATCCATCATGATATATTTCTTAATTCTAAATTATGATTATACTCTTTACGCAGATTCTTCCTATCTATAAAATTTTAAACAAAAAACAGATATAAATTAAATTCATCTTCCAAGCCAAATACCCTTTTTTAAACTGGACCGTAATTGCTTTTCAGAGAAGTATATTTAAAGAATACGTGTAACAGTTTCCTGTAGATGGTATCAAACGAAACTTTGGCACTTTTTCGAGGCGGTTAATATCCTTTTTGGGACCACTGAAAAGGTCATTACCATTCTCGGCAGCAAAAATCACTGGGCATTAAGACAGGGGTCTTGAGGGCATTAAGGCCCCGATGTGAATCACCCTTAACTCGCGTCTTCCCTCTGGAAGGCGCGCTTTGCCTTCCACGAAGAATCGTAAAAAGAATCCCAACGATATACACACGTCCGGTCCCTCGCGGTTTATAAAAAGCACCAAACTCACCGAGGACCTGTTACGAATTTAATAACACATTAGGTCGCCTAATGAGTTGAGCAAACACAGTAGAAGGCTCTTTTGGGACTACTCAATGGAACCTTCTCGAAAAAGGGTACCGCTCGAACAAAGGGAAAGTCTTGCTTCTTGTTGGCATCCCCATTCTATGAACTCCACCCACTCTAAGCTCGTTACCATTTTTTAACCCCAGAATCTTTCGTCGGTTAAGCGAAATCTAGCTGCCATGATGATCACAGGTGCTCTTGTTATATGAAAGAGAAAGGGAGACCTTAGTTGAACAGAAAGAGTTAATTTTGCTGAGACTAAAAGGTCCTTGAAACTTGAAGTATAAAAAATTGTAGATTAGAAGAAATGATTCGATATTATAATTTTAAAAGCGAAGAGTTTATAGAATTCATACCGTATGCTATTTATCCAACACTTAATTTTTACTTTAAACTGGTTTGAAATGAAATCTTTGTTGAATTATCAGAAAATAAGGATTAAATTATGCCTGCATGATTAATTATGGAAGAGACATGGTATCATTTACTTTCCAGAAAAATTGTGCCCCAATGTGCATTTCAGTATTTATGTAATTATAATAAGGAACTTGGGCAAATCATTAAAAATTATTTAAAACTGTACAATTATAAGTGGTTCACAAGCCTAATTGAAAAGAAACTAATCTAATGATTCAAACGTCTCTTCGGACGATTTTTCTTCAATTTTTCAATTTATAATGACCTTAATATACAACAAAAAACCGTCTCTTTTTTCATTTACTTATGGCACTTTAGAGTTATAAAAAACCCAAAATCTTCGCAATTAACAATTTAAAAAATAAAAATAAAAATAACTCTTCTATAAGAAATATGAGTGTGACAATTTTATTCCGATCTACACTGAGAAAACCGTTTGGTTTGGACAACAAAACTTTTTGTTGCTATAGAAGCAACAAAAATTTTTGGTTGTGCCAACCGAATTTTTGTTGAACCAACCAAAGTTTTTTTAATTCAACCAAAACCGAGATTTTGTTGGTCTAAATGAATTTTCTTGGTTCAACAAAAGGTTTGTTGAAAGAAACCAAATTTGGTTGGCACAAACGAACAATTTTTGTTGTTTCTATAGCAACAAAAGTTTTCTTGTCCGAACCAAACAGTTTTCTCAGTGTAATACAGAAATATACTAACAAAATATTTTCTTTTACTCTAAAATGGCATCAGTAAGTAAAAAAAAGGTTTCTGTGTCTTGGTTTCTATCTTTTGGACATTATAAACAAAAAAAAATCAAAATATTTTTTTTTCATTTTTTGAATTAAGAATATCTAAAAAGTTCCCAAAATCATTTTATTTTTATTTATCTACTAGTAGAAATTTACCCGATATTTAAAAGAATTCAAAACAGTTTAAGGATTTTCAAAAGTTTTCACGAAATTTCAAAACATTTATAAGTGATTTTAAGAAATGTTAAGGAATTTATTCTAATGTGGAGTAAATCAAATGAAATCCCTTAAATTCCCTTAACATTACCTGTAATTCTTTAAAAACTTTTAAATCTTCTGTAAATGTCTTAAAATTGTTTAAAATGTATAAAAATTCCTTAAAATTCATTAAAATCTCTAGAAATATCTTGAAATCTTATAAAATCTCCTGAAATTCCCTAAAATTATTTAAAATCTTTTGCAAATTCTTTTAAATTCTCTAAAATTGCTCCTAGTAAATAAATAAAAATTTTTGGTTTTAGGAACAGTGGAAACTTTTTTTTTATCATTATTCCAATAAATGTACAAAAATCGTCAGACTAGACTTCTGAAACTTCAACCCCCAATATAAAAATACAACATCAGAAGGTTTAGAACAACTCCTTGAGTTCGACAAGAAGGAAGCGAACGTCGGAATGTTTTTCGGCGGGCATTCGGGGTGAAACGGTCACCCAACGTTCGATTCTTTCATATCCTCGTAATCGGATCCTTGAACTTTTATATCTCCACGACCGGACCATTCACGCTCGGCTTCAGCTGCTTCCGGTGGGCGTTTACGTGGAAACGGGTTCGCGATTCTCTTTGCCTCGAGAGCGACGCAACGACATAAATCCCTCCGGGTGCACGGCAGAGAGCTTTCATAGGGTAAAAAAAAAGGAAATTCAGAAAGTTCATGGGGCAAAAAAGGGTGCCGCGGTGAGTCTAGATCTCAGAGGCGTAACCTGTACACCCCAACCGGGTTGACGCCATGGGTTGCCTCGGAGACTTGGGTGCCCCTATGTCGAATTATCATCGCGGGAGGTACTTTCCTTCACTAAACCTGATTGTAGTACTCTCATTTCTTTCCACGTAGCACGTGCGATGGGTGGAACCCATTATAGGATTTGCTCAACTACTGATTCATTGTTTGGATTAAATTCGATTTTGCCAGTTCCGAGCTGGATACTTTTGTGTCCACCTATAAGTCGGTTATTGACTCAAATTTCTTGTCAGATATCTTGTTTATGAAGTAAATAACTTTTTCATCGACGCAGGGCTTATTCTGTAAAAAGATTATAATATAGGGAACAAAATTCTAAACACTTCTCACCCCTTTTGCTTTGATTAATACAAATTATTTAAATTAATCACTTCCAGATTCAATCTTCAAAAACTGAAGCTTTATCTTGACAATCTATTATTAAATAAAATCCCGCTAATCTATAATTCCATAGAATCGACTTTGATTACCTCGCAGAGAAGAAAGCGAATTATCATCTGAAAGGGAACACTTAAACACGAAACGTGCGTTTTCAGGAGATCAAATTAAGTTTCTCGGAGGTCTCGAAGTGTTCAAAATAATGATGTTTGCCGAGGGACAGATCTCTTGGTTCTTTTTCCAGCGCGGCGGTTGTCCACGTGCCAAAGGTGCGCTTCTCTGTAGTTTCGAAGTTGCGATTAATCTCAAGATTAAAGCGAGAAACTTACTCGACCGTAATTGATGCCGGGGAAGAAACGTAGGTACACTACGAGGGAGGAAGTGAGATGGAAGAAAGGACAAATAAGAATGTTAATTATTGTAATCTCGACGCTAGTGGGAGGACAGCTGGGAGGTCCTGCTACTCCTCACCTCCACATCTCTGTCTAATACAAGATGCTGGCAAGGATCTCTCCATCATCTCGGCAGGTCTTTCACCCCTTAATTTCTATCATTACCCTGCTTCTGTGTGTACTAGAATTTCCAACATTTCACCCACAGTAATTGAATTGGTCTCGCTTCCCTAGATATTTAGTTTCAAATTTTATTTCAAAACAGAATCAGACCTGATCAAAAAGAACGAGACATGGAAATATCAAAGCAAAAGCATGTCTGACCGTTAAAACCGTTTCTACTTAAAATCCGCGGAATAATTTAATGATAATGGAGTAAATGACAATGTTGCTTTTCAAGTTTTTCTGTAGGTTACAAAATAATCAAGATGTCCTCCTTTCGAGGACAAAACGTATCGTGTTTTACCTTTCAGAATGAAATAGCAAAGGTAGCCTATCTTGAAACGATACAAGCAGTTTAAAAAAACACGATAAGAGGTCGGTTCTCTTATCGTCCACCTGGGAAGTTTGTGATAAGAGTCGGTGGTGGAATTTCAAGAAAGTTGCACTCATCGCTCGAGTAATCTTACTAGCAAGTTTTAGTTCTGCCTCTAAAATGCGATTGGTTATAACTAAGCCACGCCTGCCCTACCTGTCGAGCAGCAGAGGTAGAAGTGGTGGTATTACCTGAGTTTTACCTGAAGCTGACGTCACTCAAGTCACGCCACACTTCCCTCTTAAACCAGCAGTGAATTTCACATGACAGTTTTGACATTTCTTAAGGAAAAACATTTGTAATTGAATAAAAGTTACTCTGGAAAAATTAATTTAAAAAATTAGAAGACAAGAAAATGCAGAGAGAAAAATTTAAATTTTGATGCAAGAGTATAAATTAATTTTTGCTTAATAAATAATTCTCTGTTCTTTAATATTTTTTATTTGAAACATACTTATTGTTTGCATATGGAACCTTGCGAGAGTCGAGAAATAAATCTCGTGCTCTAAAATTCTTGCATGCAGAAGCGTGTGTAGTACTTGTATGAAAATTCATGAGGTCTGAACTTAAAAGGGCTGATATTCATATGCACAGAAAATGGCGTCGTTAATATTAAACGACGCCACTTATGGTCGACTATATATTATAGCCTGCCTAGGTTTATGCATACATTTCAGTATTTCATAGTCCAGGGAAAACGGATATATGAATGTATATGTGATACACTAATTACGAGTGAAAATCTTTTCACTGCATGGTACATTACTTTATTTATAATAAGAGAACATAATTTGTGAGGGAGACAATAAGGAGAATGCATATATTTAACATTTTCAATAGTTAATGTATAATTAATTAAGTCTATAATATGCAATCTCGAAGATAATAGAGTGTAACAACTCCCATCAGTGTCCATGAATATTGTATTATTTCTGCTTCTTATAAATGTACCTCTGCATATTCTAATCTTCTTTTTTAATCAAAAGAGAATTTTATTATAAACTTCATAACATAATTTTACCAGAACGAGCCGAACTTGTCTGACCAAACTCAGTCGTATCTACTTAATCACGCTTCCGTAATTTCTTTTGAACGTCAATTACGATATTTCATTCTAAAGATTATAAAATTCTTGTATTGTTTACTAAAAATGGTACAAACAATGATTAAATAACAAATTTAATAACAAATTGCAGTTGTTGTTTATTTAAAATGTTGGCTCATAATAAACGGATCTCTACATGGCAAAATATATTATGCGTACTTGATATGTGCACGGTGTCAGCAACATTGCTCTTTAACATGCGATGATAGTTATCCTTGGTCGCTATCATTTCGAGTCATTTTATTCGAAGGGTGTGACGGAACTGTAATTTGAAAAGAGCGATTAATCCGAGATAGTGAAAGGATATGCCGCCATTAACGTCTTGTCTCTTTCTTTTTCTTGCTGGTGTTTTTAAGAAAGTTTTAACCGACCGATAACTACAGTCATTGGCTCGCAAATACTGTAAATCGATACGGGCCTTCATACATAGGTGTGCACCTCAATCCGGTTCGGAAATGGCAATGGCGCCGAATAATAAACAATTATGATATGGTGCTATCAAGCCAACGATCGCACTTAATGGTTTCACATCTGTAAAACTGGTACCAATTGAAACAAATCGATCGAATTATGCATATACATATATGTACTTGTTAGAATGTTATTAATGTGTTAGTTATGAGGTAAATGCAAAGAAATTTTTCTTGCGCAATTCAATAATTCATTCAAAACGAATGAAACGAAATGAAACGGATCGAAACGAATGAAAGAATGAGAAATTAAAATTGACCATGAAAAAAATAGAATATTAAATATTACCAATAATTAAACTAGAAATAAAATTACTTTGTGGATTTAAAAATAGGGCAATAAATTATCAGATAAAGAAATAATATATCTATGATAGTCATCGAATTCGAAGTGTTAACATCTGACTTTTGGATATGTCAATATTAGTTCCATGGAAGAGATAACATGGTGATATTGGATGTCTCCCATGGTGATGACTGAGGGGTCTAGGTTAAAGGGTGGGGGAGGGATGCTTTCCCCCAAGGCAACCTTCATAGTGAGCTCCATTGTGAAATGTTCGTTCGAGCAAATGCACATCGGTACTACTCTGAACTTCCACCTCAACGTTATCTCTATACTGGGTGATTCTAAATTTACAAAATTTTATTCAGTGTTCTCTCCATTACCAATAAAAATTATCGTTGTCGTTTCCACAAATAAGTAACGGTAACTATAACGTCATTAAAAGTACGCGTTACTTCCAAACACTGTCAATAACTGCTTTTAACTTACAAACTTTTAGACCAATAAATATTAATGAACTAATCACGTTAACGATGAAAATTACCGTAATATTCATGATGATTTCTTTAAAAAAAGTAAAAAGTTAAAATAATAGATTTTAATGAAAAGCTAAAATAAGTTTTATAAGTAAAATATAAAATATTTATTATTGCGAGCGTAAAGTTGGCACTCTTATGGTAATTACTATATACCCTTAAACTTTTTTTTAGAGAAATAATTTTTGTTTTGGGATCGGAACTTTTATTTGAACACCCTTTACATTTAGCTGGACATAGGTAACTCTCACAGACGTACGTTTAGTAAGGAGGAGATACATTTGGGTACCCTACAGTGCGTGTATTTACATATCAAAGTGACGACCTCGCACCCAGCTTCATGCCAACGTCGACATAATACCGAACGAGGGCTCAACGAGATTCGCCGACGCGCATCTAATCCGGGAATGCTCTATTTTCAGATTTAGAGCTATTTGTGAGCATCAAATGGATCGTACAAGTCGGCCCTCTCTTTGTGGGATAAGGCTCTTAAATATAAATACCAAAAATCCAGAGATTAATAAGAAAAATACTTGTTTGTCCACGAAAGAAAATAAGTTCTAAAATCTGGTTCTATTGAACCAGAAATCTCTCCCTTTCGACTACTAATAAGATTGCAAATATTTCTATCTTTCAAAATATTTTAAAAGCCGAGGTTTTAGGATTTTTGGATCCGATCTTCATAGTATTTTTTTTTATTTACTAAAGATTGACGTAGACACCGATTGAAAAATCAGGTCGTATTGAGATTTTCATTGAAATAGTTTAGAGACTTGGATATAAATGGGACTAAATAGGTGGCACGTGGCACGTGTCTCGTGTGTATATTTAGACAGAAAGGGCTTATCCGAAGTTTAAAGTATCGAACAGGAGGCGGCTAATTGAAAGCTTGGAGTGAAAAGTTATCAGTATTCGATCATCGGTTTCACTGCTGCTTGTTAGGTTCATGATCGCTGTTATAGTCAATGGGGTATCCGTCATCGTCTCACGAATTTGTCAGCGTTTGAGAGACCAGATCGAACGATTAGCCATGGGTCCTGTGGCACACAATTGGGGTCCTTGACAACCCCCGAATGAAATTCCCACGTCGCATGAGCGCCGCTTTACAATAACCGTGTCCCTAACTTCTATGTAACTTATACGCTCGTCAGAGCATCGCTCGGAAATAAATATCCTTTGTTCAAGAAGGCGTCAAGCTAATCGCACCTATTTAGAGGCTCTTCCAATAAAATTGGATCAAGACGTTTTTATTTAATTTTAAATGATATTAGCGCCTAATCAGTGTTTTAATAATAAATCATTGAGTAATTTGGGCGCTTTAAAGGTGACATGAGAATGAATATGATATGAGAATGAATACAAGAATCCTGAATTTCTTACAATAAAAAGCAACGCAGAAAAACATGTCAAATAAAAACGGGAAATTCCCTCTATAGAGACGTCGGGCGACCGGTGAGCATTAAAAAAATGGTCTTGAATTACATCAAGCTAATTCAGAAAAAGGTATTATTACCGAACAAAGCGCATTCAGCCAGCACCTTAAATTTTTTTCCCTTCTTTCTATCAGGCTTTTTAAGTCGATTCTCATATAAAAAGAAACGTAAAAAGCGAAATGCAATAACAGGAAAAAGTACACTTTAAATTATATTAACTGCTCTTAATCTTATTTTTAGTGTATATTGTTGATTGCAATTCAACATCGATAGGATAAAATACGTTTCTTTTTCTTTCATAAATAATCGGACACATTATTTTTATTGGGAAGAACTTATTCTGGCTTATCTGGTCAAAAAATTATCCGGCACAAGTAGGATATAATTCTTTATGACCGAGTCATGGTAATCCGCCACATCTGTTTTTTATTTCTCGATTTGATCCTGCCGTTCTTTCATTTTTCTTGGCTCACTTTAATTCGAATCATAAAAAGTAATTTGGCGGCAGGTGAACTCGTTTCGTATATATACTAATAATGATGTTCTCTACCATTACATAAAAATGGTTTCTTAACAAGAAGCACTCAGTCAATAATCAGGAAAAATTAATCTTAAATTATTTAACTTATAGACGCTCCGCGTGAAATTACAGATTAAATTTTGTTGATTATAACTTCTTGTTCAACTGAAAATTCTCGCTAATAATTATGATTACAATAATTAATATTTCTCTAGTTTAACTTTTTGCTAGCCGAAATGTTGGTAATATCTGTAAAATGATGATTTGTGTGGTGTTTGAAATCCTTGGATCGAGGGTGATCTTTTCTATGGGGTCAAGGTGGTCACAGAGTGGGCGCCAAGATCCGTCGATCGAATGCAGAAAACAGCAGAACGACTTAATAGGCCACGATTTCAAGACGATTGCTTCACCCCACTGCCGCCTTGACGATTTGCATACACGATTATAGAGTGCGAAGGGAAAAAGTTGATTTCCTTCGGAGGTAGATCGAGGCGAAATGCCAAAAATGTTGTTGCATCCACTTTATAAGTGCATATCTGCCTCTATTTGAGCGCCTATCATTACCAGAAGCAACCAAGAGCCAGTTGAGACAGCTACTTTGTCTAGGGAAATTCTACAAGCGCCGCTTCTTCAGTAAAGAAAAAAATTACTAGCCATAAATCTCTTCGGATACTACCTACTAGCGTGGGATTACTAATGTTTCTTATCTTCTATTCTATTATCTGCCTCAAAAACCGATTTTTCAAAATTCAATAATGAAGAAATGAATCATTTCTTTATGCCTTCAGAAAAATGCAGATTCCTGGAGTTGTGAAGTTCTATAATAAAATGCCTTCAATGAAGAAACCGCTCTTACTTCTCCGAGACCCTAGTTCTTATTTTCATATGTAATAAAATGATTATAATTCTTTTTATTCTAATTTGACCCTTACGAAATCAAGTTGAAGCGGTACTTGGAGGCACGTCGCGATGAAATGAGGAGCGGCAATGGCAAATAAATCGCCTCGCCCGCGTCACGTTCCGATCCAAGCGAGACCGAACGCTCATGAAAGCTTATGATGGACCTGCACGATCCACTCTGGACCCTCTTTGATCTTCGCCGCTCTGGTCACAGTATCCCAGTTGACATTACTGGTGTTTTTCTAAAGTCTATTACTTTCACTTAATTCGATTCGAATCGAGCCATCGTATCGACGCATTCAGCCTCGAAAATATTTGATGCGACCAACCTTCAGATCTTTAAAATATCTCGAAAGAATCTAATAGATCGAGACATTTTTTCTTCATTACAAAATAGCATAAAAATGGTTCTAATCTCATTACGGCGTGAAATTTCTTTCCATTTTGTAGATGAAATTAACAGGGTTTAAATGAATGAATTAGTGAACGAAAAAGACTATTTTGCAAGATGAAGTCACTTAATTGAATGTGAAATTGTCGACCCCCCATGTTTTTCTTTGGGCGGTGTTTCTCACGCGAGAAAGGAAGCCGGAACGAAAGGAATCGGTTCGCCGAAATTGAGAGGAATGAGTCGCGGATAAATTCGTCGAAACGGTAATTGAAATTTGCGCAGGGTAATTGCCATGGCCATCCTGTACCCTATAATTGATTACCAGTTCGTATGTACACTATTCAATCCCCAGCAAACCGTCTAATTATATGCGTACTTGCATTCTTACTCCTCTAAGTAAAAATGGCAAAATGCAAGTGCAACATGGCCTATAAGTGATCCTTTGGCAGCCATCGCGTGCATTCATTTTCCAACTCTCCTTCCTTGTTTCCTACAAAGTTCCCGAAGTTATCCTTGCATCCCTTGTCCCATTTACTTCCCTCACTTCGAAAATTAGACGTTTCAACTCCGCTACCCTGGTACGAAAGCTGATGCATGGAATCAAGATCGACAATAAGGAAAAAAGTGCACCTTATGCAAATCGATCTTCAGCGAAGTTTTAAATTTCATCCGCGAAACTTTTTCTACTGCCTCGCTGACTTGATCACTTTAGCTGAAGAACTCACGGAATTAAATTAATTGACAAACGTCACGAAACGTGATGCCTCCCCCATAAGAGTGAAATTATCCTAAAAAAGATTTTTAGCCAGAGATATTTCAGCGGGAATCGGCACCACAACATCTATACTTAATTTTAATGCAATAAGGCAAAAATTGATAATACTTCCTGTCAGGTAAATTAAATTTTCATTGAGGACTTTGTAATTCAGGGTCAACGATTACATTCGAGGCTCACAATTGAATCGCGCGCTTCGAGGGTCATGCAAGCGAAAAATAGCTTCGTGTAATTATGGACTGGCGTTAAACAATGTTTTCTCCTATTCACGAAAATGACAAACATTTACAACGTTCCGCCGGATACGTGCGTACATCACACGTATTAAAAAAATGTGCGCCTGTTCGTTAGATGCGCTACTCGCGGGTAATAATTTTCCCAAGAGGATATACGTGCGTAGGATGCATGTACAGAACAAATGAGTTTGTATATGTTCGCGAATCTCAAGTCGCCTAAGGAATATATGAAATATATGAGAACATCAGAACATACTTGGTTACACATGCGCAACACACGCGATTTTAACATAACTTTAATGTACTTTGCGCTCCGCTGGTAGGAAAATGAAGGTTTTAATGAAGACAACTTGTTCTTTTAATGATCTCCTTGCAATTTCCAAATAAATCGTTTTCACAATTTAGAATTCCTTATCAGATTAGTCTTTTCTTTCTCCTGATTGAGAAATTATAGACTTTCAGGTTTTAAGGCGTTTCCATGAAAAGATGATGTTTCAAATCACATAAATTGTAGTAACGTGTAATTTTCTATCAGAATTTTGTATCGATGGAGAATGAACTTAATTATAAATAAATATTGAGTTATTTTCTTTGGAAAGGTTGGTTCTCGAATCAAGTTACAAAATAAAATTAGCTTTATTGGGGTTGTGTATAAGGAAAAAAAGGAAGAGTTAGGAAGATGAGGCTGGAGCAAGTTATCAAAGCAACATTGGCTCAAGGCGGAGTGGTAGAATTGTTCATTCTTGATTCGAGGAGACATTTGTCTCCCGAGTGTCGCGCGCGGCCTCATCATCGAAATTACAGGCCTCGTCGTTCGCGGTGCCGAAGAGTCGCGTGGATAGGCGGAGATGAAGAAGGTGAGGACGGAAGATCACTATGGAAACGTCAGCAAAACACAAACCCAAAATAATATAATATAATATAATAGCAGTCGGATTTCTATAAACGGAAGACTGAATTGCCAAACCGACACTTCCCTCCCGGACTTTAAATTCTCATTCAGATAATTCAACCTTTGGATATAAAAGAAGAATCACGAATCATCGACCACTGAACTTCATTATTCTTTATTATTTATCAGTGCTACTACTTGAAATATACCTTTTTTCAATTACATCGGTCGCATGCCAATTTTAATTTTAATCAAACCAATCGTTCCTTTCTTTATTATTTAATTTTCTTATTAATTTACATTCAAAATTCAAGTGCATTCAAAATTACGATAACTCTTGTTATCGTAACTTCCTTTCAATCAAGAATAATTTTTTTTCAATTGATAATCATGTAATTCTTTTAGTGCCTAAATAAAGGCCTACAGAGTGAGTATCGGCTTTACAAGTTCTCGTGTAGTGCTGCCAGCTTTCGGAGATGCAGAAGAACTAAAAGAGCCGCAACAGTACCAGTTCTCGAGGAGAAATTACTTCGCTCGCGTCGACGTGGGTGCAATTGCTTTGGGAATGTTAATCGCCGACATAGCGACCCACCCGGTGGTCCACAAGAGCCAAAATTGCAATTTCGTTTAGTCTTGAGAATTACATGAAATGGTTTCTGAAAGTATGTATGAATCGAGAACTTCCCTTTATCCACACCTGAAATTCATTCATTATTTCACCAAAAATAAAAAAATAAAGCAGGCAAAGAGGAAACTTAAGACAGGGTTATCATTTCCGGCTTTCTTCTCCTTCGATTAAAAAAGAGATGAAATAAATATAATCTCATATACATATAATATAACATATACATATAATTTGTCTAATAATGTATCGTCATTCTTAAATTGAGGAGGAAAATGAGGATTTTGAGTTAGAAAATTTTGATAAGAAACGTGCGAAATCTAGAGGGTGGGGGTTACAGTTTCGGAGCGTTAACGAGGCTCGTTTTAACGTCGATTAACCCTGACCCCTGGCCCGGTATTTGCGGGGCCCTACTGAAATTGGTTCGTTGATCTTGCCAATTTCCGTAGATTGCCCACTTTTTTCGAAGGTCCGCGCCGAACGAATTGCAAGTCCATCGTCGTCGCTCCGACAAAATTGTGTTAATTTGCCGCCTAACTATTTATCTTTATGGCCAAACGCCGAACTCTTCTCCAAAAAGGAGAGATTCCAGAAAGACGTTAAGACTTTCCGCGGATCAACTCGCCCTTCAGTTCATCTCCTACCTACGAAGATGGCCTTCGCGCACATTATTTTCTCCATAATGCTATAAAATCTGACCACAGGAATTTTCGAATTCTGACCCAGGTAGTCGGTCCTCCAATCCAAATTCCAGGATTCAATATTCAATACAAAATTAGTTCAACATAGGTCCTCAGCTGCTTTTTGAAAAATTATATAGAAGATAAGAAAGATATTAATCTTATCAACTGAATTGATCGTTTGAGAAGGGGATATGTACTTAAAATTTTACAAATAGAGTTTCTGGATTGTTTCCTTCCGCGGTTGGCGATTCTGTATTAGGACACGTGACCGATTTGTCAGGAAACATTCAACATTACTTTCTTAACAATTGAGGAACCTTTTGTAGGATAATTCTCCATTACCTCATCGCATGCAGCATCCCCTACGGATGCATTAGGTTTATGGTCATTTGGCACTCGAAGCTCGAGGCCGAACAGGAAATAGCTTCGAGCTCTTAGGGCCACTGTGTCCGGTTTTATCGTCCATGTTCTGCCCTTTCTACCCCAAACGTGCTGAACAGATTCCTGAAAAGATATTTTAGAATTTTAGACTTCTGATTTAGAGTTAAAGTCACTTTTCATGAAATAATTATTTATTAGAAGGAAATACGGTTATCATTTCATTAATCTATTAAAATAAGATATTGATTTTTGTTGTGAATAAAAGAAAGATGAATAAATTGAATTTGAAAAATAAAAGATAAACTGAAGAGGGATACAATGGCGAAGGTGACTCCTTTGTTCTTAAAACGAATAAAACACACATGGAAGGCAAAGGTCACAGCGATCGAGGTTGGAAACAAATAAATGGGGCGCTACCAAAGGCAGCCCTCGAATTTAGTTACACTAGCTGAGTAACAGAAGGGCCCGAAGGACCTTTTGCCTATTTCAAGTATCGGAACGAATTATATTTATTGACCGAGCAAATCTGCAGTATCCTGAAATCCCCAGGGTGGTCCTGTATTTCCGATTTCTACCGAGAATATCGAAATTGCTCTCATTTGACGAAACTGACGCAGATTCAGAGAAAATGCATCTCTCGCATCTAATCTCGTATTCGTTATAATCTCATTACAATTTAAAATTGTATTAGTATACAAATTATATAAATATACAAGTATTCCAGTTCTAGAAAGACTTTGAAAGTATCCAAATCTACTTAAACAAAAAAAAATTTCATTTAGCTGCTGAAATTTTTGTCTCAAGTTGTTCACCACAGAATTTATTAGTAAAAGAGGAAGGGCCAATTAATCGGGTTTTCGTCCTCGTTTTCGGACCAACGATTCACGCACGTCAAGATGCCAAGAAAATAACAATAATTTCGAAAAACCACAACGCGATCCTTCCCGCGCCCTTCTTGGTTTCCCATGAATTGGATCCCTGATGGGACCAGCTGAATGAAAAGAAGGAGGGCTATTAGTGTCTTGCCTTTGGGTCCGATGAATGGCCCTTTTTCGTTCGATCCTTGCGAGTCGTATATGTATACTGTACAGGTTGCGTCCTGCTGAGAAAGCCGTGGGCCACTTTTACGCAGGTTGTTACATACGCACCGATTTATATCGGCAATCGAAAATCGACATCCGATACTAATTGCCCAGGCGAAGGGTGTCTTTTATTGTTAGTCCTTTAAACGTTTAAAGCTTTAAACGTTCTTCGATCTTTCTTGCATTTTTCTTTATCATCTGGCCAATTATTTCCTCGTCGGGATATAAAACGAGTGATTCCCTTTTTTATGAGACTTCCTTACTCATAAAAACGAAGTTCTTGAAAGGAATAAGTAGAAATGAGAAGACTAATCATTATTGGGTTTCAGCATCTTGGGAGAAATTAAGGTTCAACGATTTTTTCCTAGACTACATTATTCAGAAAGAAATTTTCTAGAAGTCATTTTCTCTTTTATCCCTTTAGGATAAAAGAGAAGTTATAAATATCGGATTCGCGGAGTGCATCGACTGGAAAATGGCCAATACTAAATTTATTATTATTGAGAAATAAGAAGAATCGAATGTTCTATACCTATCATCAGTCGTAGGATCTTCAGTCGCTGATAATATCCTGTAATAACTGACTATTTCGCTCATATTCCAAGCAGGAGTTTCAAAGTCACTGTCAGTACTTTATCTATTTCCACGAACCTTCCATTATCATTTCCTCACATCCCTTACAGTCCAAAGGGGAGTGATGAAAACAGGGTTCATTGAAAATTTCTACTTTTATGAGCAAATACGCATTGTAAGCTTACAGGAAATTGAATTAAATTATAGAGAGGGCATATCAGTATCTTGTTTAATCCTCTAATAGATTTTAAAATCAATTTCAAATCAACTCACTCGAAAGCATTTTTTAAATATATTTTCATTAAAAACTCCAGGCAAGATTCATCTATCTAGCTGAGAAAAAAGCTTTGATCTCTTCATCGCGTGCCTTTTACTTAGCAAACATGGCAGTGATTGCTGAGCACATAGTCGAGTGACACATTCATTACTGAGAGCTTAATAGACTTTGGTTCAGCCTCCGGGTGTAAACGCGTTTCTTGTCGACCCAAAGTAACGCGTGTGTATGTACTCCCTTCTTATTTGTTCCAAAATGATTTTGCAACTGTTTGCACCTCAGTCAATCTCCTCATAAAACTTATTTTTCTAAATACCTTTTCATTTGTTATTTCCATCTAATATTTATTTATTTACCAAACCTTATTGTATTATGTATTATGCTTCTCGTTTGATTATCGAAGTTAAGTAGAGCTCGGCTCTATTTTTTAACTCATTATAGGATTTATCAAAAATCAATTTAAAGAACAAATTATATGGACGTGACAGTTTCCTCCTAGTCTATATAGATACGAGAAAAAAATGAAGCGGAGACGTTAATAATCGCCATTCACACTTCCAGAAGCGATTATTCGGGGCATTTCTGTTTTGCAGGGCAAGGATACATGCATACAAACATACAAACACCGGACAGAAGTGCGGATATGCCATAAATACTTGTCCAAAGCAGTATATCTCTTTCGCGTTGCTCCACGCCCAGAGCACATGCTGTCCTGAAACTACAACTACGGCAGCAGGCATCACACCTATGGCTTCTTTTCTGGGCTTCTCGATTCCAGATCTTGTTTCTCGAGGGCCCTGAACCTCGACCGCGGACCTCTAGAATCTCTCGGTATTTGAAGCCTCGCTGCCGACGCCTTGTCGTCTTGACTCGGGGTGAAAACTTTCGTTCAATGGAATCCGAACAGTCCAGAGCGATTTATTTGCTCGCGAAACGCTTTGTTGAGAATCCTGATTTCAGGCTCTTTATTTTTGGAAGTGCCAGGAAATCGTGACTCACTCGGATCTTATTCAGTTAATTTCATGTCTTTTTTACTGGGCGTGATTATACGTAAAGAATTAAAAGGATAGACACATTTTATGACTAGTAATCCCTATTAGGGTGAATCTTGCTACATGGTAAAAAGTAATGGCAGGAAGCAATTTTCTGAGGAAGGTTTTAATAGAACAGAGGACATTTTATAGTGGTATAGGTCGACCGGATCTCTATAAATGGTAGATCTCTATTTTGCCTTTTGGTTCGATACGTCAGTTGAGTTTGAGCTGAATTCCTTAAAGGACCATAAAGCGCAGATGGACCAGAAAGAAGCATGGATTTCCTCCTGACGTCGCTTGCCATAAAACAAACTAACCGCCGACAGAAATCTTGTTCATTGCCCTTACCGCGGGGCGTTGCGAGGCCAGACTTTATCGCCTCGTGAACTCGTAACTCTTGCAAACGGTTTTACGCACGTAGCTCAGCGCGACGCTTGAATTTCGAGGTCCACCCATCGAGCACACCTACACGATCGCAATGATAGCTTCCGAGATTCTAAAGAACCTCCATGCACGCCAACGCTGCCTTATTTGTGGCAAAGAGTCACACCCTTCGAATTTTATTTGTCGGTCTTTTTTTTAAACAAATTACTTCTAAAAAATTGGGCGCTGCTTTAGTTTTAACATGAAACTTGTAAGGATTCGAGTCCCTGTATTGTAGATAATCAATTCATCTTTATTCATCTTCCTAATCTTCTTTAGGCCCTAAAATAGTTGTTTCAAACGGTTAGGACAACTCCCTTCTTTTAAAAGTGATCTACACCTTCTCATCCTTCCCACTTCCCTCCATTCAAAAATCTCGAAGATCAATTTCTCCTCGAATTTCTCCCTACTCGAACGATTTCTCGTATCTTTTCTCGAAGAAATGCGAAAGAAAGATTCGAGGGTGAGAATCTCGAACGAAGAAACATTTAGATGACACATAGGTTTTCACATAATATTGGAGGTGGCTATTGGCGCGAGTTGAGCAGAGAAATCATTTGTCATCGAGCCACATTGTGGTCGCGCCTATGATGTGCCGGCTCGTAGCTAGCAATGCTCTTCCGTTCGAATTCGTGTACGGATCATTGTTGCCGTTTGCACGAATCGTTTGATTTATGCATTCCTTTCTCGGTCGACAATAACGTCGGGTAGCGGTAAAGAAACCACCGAAATGGTCCTCCTCTATTTTGGGGTGCGGGGCTACCAACCCCCGAATAAAGGGCCGGAGGTTATGGTAGGGGATCGAAAACGGTATATATTCGGTCGAGCATCTGCCAATATTTGTCATCCATTATCGCTTCTGCCTTGTAAACATCACTTTATGAACGGCTTGTTAAACGATAAACTACAGTCTCTATCCACCTCTAAGTCATGAAAATCTCTCCAATGAGGATCTGCTTTAAAATGAACATCGAAAACCTTTTCAAGCAAAGAATGTAGAAATATATGTGTATAGAAATATATTTATCTTTATTTATCTTTCGGAAACTTTCAATACATAAATTCTACACATTTCAGACTATATTCAAGTATTTCGTTCATTTTGCGTGTATTACTTGTTGCTCTCTTGTTGAACTCGATTTTTTCACACATGGCTCGATTCATCGATATATAGAAATCGAGACCTCGAGAATAGAGCAATACCGGAAGGTGAATGGATGCAAGAAAACAAGGCAGTGTGGTTGCACGCATCCTTTGCCGAAGCTGTTATTATCCCTTCAGAAATATGTGGGACACGCATCAAGAATAAAGTATTTTTGAACGTATTGACTGGCTCCCGGCACATTTCTCCATCTGTTGGGCCCGGTTGAGCTCCGGGCACGAAATACAGTTATGTATTGTTCGCCGGGCGTACACCGCATTGAAAATACTATCAAACGCAAATTGTGAAAGTTGAGCGCGAAGATGTGTTAAATTAGATTACGCAATTAATTATACATTAAAAAAAAGCTTCAAAATTAAAATAAGTTAAAACCTGTCTCATTTAGTTAGGATTCTTAGAATAAATTATCGAGATTGATGAATCCGATCGATAAGTGCCAGGATCGATCTGCAAGTCCGAGGTGAAATAAGTAAATTACCCTCGCGATGCACATTTATTTCCGTTTTCTACATTTAAGCCGGGGGTAGAGTTCTTATTACGTCACACGTTATTTATGCACGTGCGGTAGAATGAAAAATGCCCCGGTACCACCCCGGCCCACCTGGGGGCGGAATCGCATCCGCCCCTGCCGCCCCCAGGCGTATTGGGGCTGCACAACTAAAATCAACGAAACCCGTCACTCGAATCTTGCCTAAACACGCCGAGATGAAAAATAATTGAGAAGAAACCGAGGAAAAAACACTTGGAACAGACCCAGAAGACTTCTTGATTTTACGCTGGAGATGGAGATGATAAAGATAAACCAAATGAATCACTAGAAACATTTTAATTCATTAGCAAATATTTTTTAGGTTTTAAAATGAAAAATGATATACAAAATAACTGAAGACATTTGTTGCAGAATGCGAAAATTATCCTCGAACAAGGATCATATCATTCCTGTTGCAGAAGCTTCTAGCATGCAAATGCCTTCGCAATTGTACGAACGTATGACATACGGGATCATATGCACGGAGCCTAAGTACCGAGACACAATACGGCCCAGTCATTACTGCAGTCATTGTTCAGAATATACCGGATGCGCCAAGACCGAGGAAAAGTAATGTCACTCTCTAACCAGTTGCCAGCTTATGAATACCTGTATCTATATATTTTTCTCACATATGTACATATCACACACACGGTATTCGTATGCACTTTTTGCAATTTCAGTTTTCGTATTTTATGCAGACTTATGTGTTTTTACATTGTCATCGGAGAAGGTATTAGATTTGTGCAAAATTTTAACTTCCGTTTCTGTAAAATGTCCTCGTTTTGTGACCCCCTAAACCCGAATGGTTTTGGAATATTTTTAATTTAATTTTTGAGTCAAACAACGCGAGGTAAAAAATGTCAAAAGATTAGAATTGGTGCTTTCAAAATAAACAGAGAGCAGCAGTATGTTCAAATAATTTTTAAATCAAATATTGTATCTAGTACGACGGCACCCATCTAAGTATAACCTAGCCAAGCGCTGCTTAACTTCGGTGATAGAACGAGAAGCCATAAACAGTTCCATATATATATACTCATGTGGACTATCAGTGATATTTGCATGATATTTGCATGAAATTTTACAGATCATAGAAAAAGTCAATCATATTAATGGTCCTCAATTTATCATTCAGTATAATATTATCAATCTATTAATTTTTCGAAAAAGAATAAGTATCCTATTCTATACCTTCTGTACGCTTTTTTATTTTGAGTTGTTGGTGCTTGAAAGGTGCTGATTCTAGAGCGATATCTTTTTCGAAAAAAGTCTCACTTGGTGTGAGCGCTAACATTTCTAAAGAACAGAAGAGTGCACCTCGAAAAGGAGATAAAATTCACGCGATGATCTGCGGCAGATGGATCGTGTTTTGCGGTCGGAGCAGATGACCTGTAGACGTTCGGAGATCGAACGAGGTGAGATGGTTGCGATCCGCGCGAGACAATTTACGGATAATCGATAAAAGTCTTCAAGAATGGGAATGTAATGTTCGCAATGTATAGCCCATTGATACACACGTGTGCAACCGCAGACACGCCAAACTCTACCCTAGCTTCAGCAGATACTGACCCAATTTTCGACGTCAATCTTCTCGAGTCTCGAAAAGGAGAAGAAACATCGCCTCATGCACCTCACGCAAGTCGCTTTATAATAAAGGTGCAACTTTAGTGCTGACAATCGCCATTTTAACTAATTTTGAGGTGGAATCATCTTTTTCGTCGCCCTTAGGCTTATACAACACACAAAACGAAATGAATGTTAATTTATTCGAGACCAATTTATTTTTTTATTAAAATTGTATATTTTTATAAATCGAAAAGTTATACATTTCCTTCGAGTATTAATTACTGAGATGATTGCGTTTTAGTTTACTTAGAAACTGACGTTCCTACCATGAAATTTATTTCACGCTGACTTCTTCGATAAATATGACTTTTAAGTTTTTTTTTTTATTGTGGGGATTGCCCCTCTCACAATTTTCTGCGACTGTTTAAAGATTAAAGAAGGAGATCAATGGACAGTGTCCATTTTTATACGTCGATGGACGTTGTGGACAACCCTCGCGACTTTCCTTGCTTCATGCAGCACGAGTCTCTTGCAGAACCCCATATGCAGGACTGGCATTATTTAATATTATTTTTCCATAGGTGCATCTGCCACACGACCCCGACTTGTAGAGTACGACACGATGAGTGAATATTAGGGCATGTGAGCAGATTTGGGCGTGGCTATGGTGTCGTTTCTACGGGGCATTGTCCCAGGACGCGACACACCTGGGAGTGAACCCACCACGCCTCTACACCCTGGTACATAAGAGGCCTTCATGGATGTATCATTCTGCATATGAGCATTGAACAATGAACACTACATACGTGTGCCACAAGCTCAAAATGCTCTCAACCCCTTCATCTCCCTGAAACAAGAAGTGGAGCCATATTTATTTCTATTATACGAAACCACTTTTTAGATAAACTTCTTTTTCAGAAATTGCTTCTCGTGTGAACTTCTGTTTACATTTAAATTATTAAATTCTCAAAAGATTCTATTTATGTTTTCAAATTCCTTGAAATCTTCTTACATCGCATTTAAAATGACTTGCTAAAGTTACAGATTCATCAGATCTGTTGGACATTTCTGCTATTTTAACAGATAAAATCTGTTAATCCTACAACTCTATCTGTAAAATTTATAGAAATGCTTCTGTTAGAGCTATCTGCTAACATAGCAGAAAGAATCTGTTATATTTACAGATGAAAATCTGTTGATTTGGAGCAATGAAAATTAGTAAATTTAACAGAAGAAATCTGTAAATTTTACAGATTCAATCTGTTGAATTTAATATTTGTGTATGACTGAGTGCATTGTGGAAAAATGTGGGGAGACACCATCTCATGAGTTAGGATACGTCCCATAGGTCGTGCGTTCGATTTCCCCCAGCGTAGTTGTGTACAAAATTTTATTTGTTATACATATATGCGTTAAAATTTACAAATATTGATCGGTTATTAATATATCCATATGAATAAACCATGTTCCTAATTAATAATTGTTTTTAAGGCATTTATTTTTATATTTGAAAGTACAAAAAATCCTTAAATGATAAAATTCACAGATTTTATCTATAGAATTTACAGATTTTTTCTGTAGACTCAACAGATTTTTCTGTAAATTCAACAGATTTTATCTGTAAATCTAACAAAAATTTTCTGTTGAATCTTCAGAAATAATCTGCTGTCCCTATTCCAGCAGATGAAATCTGTAGATTCTACAGATTTTTTTGTAGATTCAACAGATTTTTTTCTGCGTGTGCATTGTGTGACATTTGACAATGCTCTGAACGCATTTTTCCAGGAATTTAGTAAGTTTTACTATTTAAAATTGTATTTTTTGCTAATAAAATTGCAAACCCTGTTTTTTCATTGCAAAATTTACAATTTGAAATAGTAAAAGTTACTAAATTCCAGGAAAATTGCGTTCAGAGCGCATGTTAACTATTTTAAATGGTAAATTCAGCCATTTCCTTTTTTCCGTGTTCTTTTTGATGGTATACAGTTTCTACTAAAATTCAAACACAAATTCTTTTCTTCAAGGTATATAAAACAGAAATTCTTCCAGGTTCACAGAAGCTTGACCTGTAAAAAAACGTTACCAGTTAGTACAAGAACCTATAGGAATTTAAAGTAGCCTGAGTTGTAGGACAACGTACCGCGAGGGAAACGGGTCAATTTATAATTTCCCGCGGTCAGCTATTCGCGGAACTGCCGACCGGATTGGTTGCAACGGCAAATCGTCGTCGTTGTCGTTCACGACATCCGAAGCATTGTAGCGCAACGTGTCATTCCGGTAATGTAATGTAAGTACGACCGTAACAATGCCTTATAGACGTTTAATTATCATAGAGTATTATCTAATAACATATATTAGCCCGTGGGTCGCCATATGGGGAACCTTTGTCCGCCATAATAACAGTCGCGCACGGAAAGAGTTATCTGCATGCGCATGCGTGGATAGTACTCCTCCTTCTTCCCGGTCTTATTATTTTTTTATTCTTTCCTTTTTTATTAATTATTTTCCTCTTCCTCCTCGCTTAACGTGTGACCCCCTCTTTATCCACAATCCTCAGGCTGTCCTTCATCCCTCCCTCACCCCCCTCACCATCTCTTGCCTTTTTTTATGTGAATCATACCGCGGCTGCGTGAGACTGATTACGGTAATCAACCATTCCTGTTCCGGTATCGGTCACTAATTATAATCATCAATACCACGTCACTTCCTTGTTTTCGAAATGCGAGACTTTAACTCTTCGAGACTCCACGCGACCATCGACATGTAAAACGGTAGCAAATCCGTTACTGATGATACTTCATTGAAATTATTATTATCCTTTTTTCGACATGTATTCTCAGGTTTGAACGGAATTTTCGTAACAATTGGAACATGAGATGTGTTTCTTTCCTAATGGGTTTTGAGGTATTCAGTGCGCTTTATAAAAACACGTGTTTCTACTTAGAAGAAGCTTATTCATTTAATCAGATGCTGAGAGTATCAGCTTTTAGAGGATTTCAGATTCGTTCTCGCTTTAAGAAATTTGCTACGGAATTTAGCGGGGAAAGTTGCACATAAAACGTCAAAGGAAAAGGAGGACAAGGATGAGGTCTGCCCATAGTATTACACGCGATTTCAACTACAAAAGATTCTTCTGTGCCGATTTACGATTGACGTTCTTGTCGAATTTACACCTTGCTTCCCTTTTCAATGCCTTTTCTCACCAGGGGACAAAAAGTAGAGCGGATGGTTTTCAATGACAATTGTTACTGCTCTCACCTCAAAACCAATACTCTACTAAAGTGTGACCTGTCTCCAAGATTCAATGAATTTCAATCTCACTCTTTGAATAATAAGTTCAATCGAAGTTCGTTTCGTTCAGAGTAACTTATTTAGTAAATATAAATATAAAATTATAACTAAACAGTAACTTATTTACAATGGCATACTGCAAATATTTTTAGGGGAATATATTTTCAAATATTCTCCTAGTAAAAATAAACTTAGTCCTGAAAAGATAGAATAAGAAAATAGTCCAAAGTTTCACGTGATTTCTTCAAGATATAAAAATTCTTCTTAGGGAATTCCTTCGAATGTATATTTCTAATGTACGCGTTTCTTTTTCTTCTCTTCTTCAGGACTTCTTTCTATACATGTCTTGCTCTCAAGAAGTCAACCTGGAGGGTCTCTTGCGAAATAAAAGTATACGTTACGAGGGTCTAAACAGATCCATTGACCAGTCTGCAGAGTCATTGAGAGAGTCTGGAAGAACCACCTTTGTGGAGGCCACTCGTAAGCAGTTTGAATGGAGAATAGGTGAATGGCTCGAGGCACGCTGTGCCATAAAAATTGTCTACTGACTTAAGTAGTTGTGTAAATAATCTTTCTTCTTCCTATTATTCAACCAACACCTTCATTCTTTGAATTAGGTCGCATCTCCTCGATTCCTCCTCTTTTCAGAATATTCACCCAAGTTCGCGGTCAAAAATGATCTAGAATCATCAATACTGAATAGATCATTCTCTTTGATTTATGAAGGAAGAAACTACATTAGTGTGAAATCGATGATTCCAAAATTCAATAAACCTAAGGAATTTTTAGAAAAGAACACATTATTGCTCTTTAGAAAGATTTCTTTTTATACTTTGAAAAGTTACATAAATCTAGATACGTAAATAAATGTGGCCAGACATCAATATTTTATCTATTTTCCCATCCGCACAAGAATAATTTACTGCCTTCAGAACCTCTAATAATAATGAGAGGAGGATTTTTTTTGTTGCAAGAGTCTCTTTAGCAGCAGAAGCTCAATTAATTTCATCATTTTTTTCAGCGAAATGAATGCTTGAAAAATTATCTTATAGATGATAAATCTTCCTTATAAAAATTTGAGTATTTTGCAATGCAAAAAGTTCTCACAAGTTCAGAGGAAATCACATACGAAGGAGCTTGGAGTAATGGGGTTCTTAACCATTTTCAGGAAAATTCATGAGGGACACGCACGCCCATCGGCGAGCATTAAATAAAGTCGAATAGCTCCCCAATGACGATGACTTACGCACTCTACTGACAGTGTGGTTTCCCATCGAAATGGGTGCGAAACAAATTGCTGTGTTCCGCGGGACTTTCGGGGGCTCTAGGGCGTGCCAAAGAGACTCCCACGGCGACACGTTTATTCATCACTCCCTGTGGAGTTTACACCATACCCGGGACCATCATCTCGGTAATCCTGCAGGATTTGTTTACATGGTCATCTCAAGCCTCAGTCGATATGTTTGCCTGTAAGGGCCTCTTCAATGTCCGATTAACTGCTGAATTTTTCTCGAGCACGCGTGCTAACCAAACACTTCGTGAAGTGAAAATATTTTTCTGAGTCAACAGATATTTTCCACAAAATAGTCCTTCTTTTTCAAAGATATAAAGATCCTGGAATAATCCAGTGCTCTCAGATCGAGCTAGAAATATTTACCCCTTCAAAATCCACTATTTTTTCGAAAAAAAGAAATTTCTCAAATATAATTTGGCAAAATTTTGAAATTATTACCCTTTTAGAGTATTTTCTTGAATTATATAAGAAAATTTTCCCACATTATATTAAATAAATTATTTTTTTCGATAAAATAGTAGATGTGGAGGAGGTAAATATCTAGCTGGATCTGAGAGCACTGGAATAATCTACAAAATCTTATTAAACATGAAAAATGGTTTTTGAAGCCAGCAATTTTGATAAATTGGGAATCAATCATTTAACTTTCACATTTTCCCAGTTTCCTACTTTCATCAGAGGTTCTGCAATACTTTTAAACTTTTGTTTCTTGTTTGCTTAACATAAATTTTATCAGTAGTCACTCTATCGTTAGATATACCCATAATGTAAAATATATTTATAGTCCACTTGAACACATGAAACTGTTTGAGGCTTCTCGTTCTATCACCGAAGTTAAGCAGCGCTTGGCTAGGTTATACTTGGATGGGTGCCATCGTACAAATAAAAAATACATACATAATTCGTGCATGGTACAATTAAAAATGGGCGGGTCAAATTTTACATAAATATAATACATTCTCTCTGACGAGAATGTAAAAAATATACTACATTCTCTCTGATGAGAATGTAATAATAATTTATAATTTCCTCTTTCGTTTATTTTAAACTTCTTTGTTTTCATGTATAAAAAGACCACAATTAAATTATTTTATATTTATTACCTATAAGTTTTATAATTTTATTATAATTTATATATAAAAAATAATTTTTTCAACCACGAATTTCGAACCTCATTATTGACATTTAAAACGACAAACGTGTCATGCTGAAAGAATTTAAGAACAATGGGAAAATGGTAAAGTGGAAAAAATGGGAAAATTACATGATTGACCCACTGGTAAGAGTAAGAGGTAATATAAATAAATGTTAATAAGTATAGAAATTAAATTATTAAAAAAGAGAGGGTAACGAGAGGTTCGGTTCTTATGTGAGGAGGCACATTACGGGCATTACGCATTCTTGTCGTCGACCCGTGTTGCCAGCACGTGTCTGGCGTCAGATATCATACAGAGTGTAACCGCCCCATGGACTTAACGATCATCGTTATTGAATATCTATCTGGTGTTAGCCAGTCTCTTCACTCGTTCTTTCCCTTCACTCTTTGCTTAGTCGTGTCAACCTCGAGGACCTTCTTCACGGGATGTCATACGCCCCACGCCCACCAGAAGACTGATCGATTCTAATAGACGCTTGCATAATGAGCTGCCAATGGATACATGTATAATGACTAGACGATTATCTACACACTCCACCATGACTTCGTTCGCCAAGAAAAGTACTTTATACCCCTTCTTTCACGAGAAAAGATGACTGAAAAAACGTTATTGACATTCATTTTTCATTCATAATAAGCTCACTCCTAGAAATGTTTGGGATTTTACGATAGTAAAAATATATAGTTCTCAAATATAAGTGAAGCATAAAATATAACATATAGCGAAATTGCAAGGCAGAAGAACTTCCGTACTTTTCTTTTTTCAATTAGCATAATAAAGGAAGTCCTTAGGCTTTGTTTGTGCATAACCGGAAGGAAGGTTCGACAGCATCATGTCCAGAAGGCACATAAATATTTTTTTGGATGGAGATTCGCGCAAGTACGAAGTGGGGATGTGTAGGTACACGGTAGGACGAAAAATGAAAAAAATGACGTTGAACAACGGCATTGCGTCCGCCACATGCGAGACATCTGGCATTTCGCATGAAAGAGAGCCAAAGACGAAATTCTGCAATGGAACACGCCCCCCTGTCACGTTTCTGGGATGCGCGATGCGGTACCACGGGGAACTTACGTGCCATTGTCGGGCATTGTTGGTACACCGGCAATTATACCGCGATTGTTCTCCAATCTAGCTGTAATTAAGAGTCAATGAGGTCACTCGCGCGAGAACCTCGACCAAAGGTGTAAGGACGAGGATATGTAAGAGCCACTATAATAGAAACGTGGCGAGATCAAGGGACCTTAAGACAAAGGTCATCTTAGCAGGACTCTTTCGACCACCATGTGAGCCTTTCTTAAAATCAGGATGATAAGATTTCACAGCTTTTTACAATGCCTGATTGTCTCAGATAAGTCAGGCTGATTTTATTCGTACTTTTCCGTTTTGCTGAGGTGTTGAGTTGAATATTGAGGATCTGGGCATTATAATAATCAAAGGTAGTGGAATTAATCCATATCCATTAAAAATTTCTGCTTTATTTTCACAGTGAATTAAATTGTGTATTTTTTTTATTACTAAAAATGAAATGCAATTTTACAAATCATATTTTGATTGAATTATGAGCAAAGTGCGATGCTTTATTGCTTATATTGTCATGCTTATATTGTTTGCATTACATTTTTATTAACAATTAAAATACATAGTTCTTTATTTTGTGTTCATATCGGAAGGAGAGTATTTAATTTTAATGTATAAAAAAACGTTTATTAATATAAGACATAGTTCGAATAGTGTAGAATGACAGAAGTTTCTGTTTGGAGTGGATTAAAAGGAGCTTAGATGAAAGAGTCAGAATAGACTGTAGGCAGTGAGCGTAAGTAATGTGGAAAAACAGGGAACAAGAGCACGAGGTGTGGCTTGCTGAAATTGCATTGTTTGGCAATTAAAGGCAGTTTCTCTTTTGTGGGGCTCCACCTGCCTGCTTTGTTTTTCCCGTGGCGCACGCGAATTTTTCGAATCGATGAATACGTCATTGGAATTTGGTTGAGTTCAAGAAGATTTGAGCTGACAGGTAGTGGCCAAGAACGGTTGAACTATTGCTACTGGGCGTTCAGCTATGCGTAGCAGCCGCGCTAAATCTCAGCCTGACGTCTATCATTTTCTTTAAATTAATCCTTTCTTCACAATAAAACTAAAATTTAGTAAGAAACTCATATGTCATGCAAACTCAAATCATGCACGTATGATATCTTGATAAATCTTGGAATCAAGTCAATTTGATTATTTGATCAGCAAATTAGTAAATTAACTTCGAAGGCGAATCCACTTTGGAATTGGCTAGGGAGAAATGAAAATAATCATAAACACAGTTTATCTTTGTAGGAGTACATTCACATGTTAACATGTATATATGGGCAAAAGTAATCTCGTCTCGTCCTAAGGTCGGTCGATCGCAACAGTGATGAGGAATAATTTCAGCTCCCGGTAATCGAAGAGCTGCTGTCATTTGTTTGGAAGAGGCCCCCCAGGTGGCTTCACGAAGGTCAAGTTCTCCAGATAATTTCCATAATTTTCTGCACCCACCTCATCAGTAACACACCACGTGCAAAAATCTTCCTCTATTAACAATTTTGATATTTTATACCCTGATAAAAATGTTAAAATATAAAATACTTCGAAAAAATCATCGATTCGAGAAACTGGCAATTTTAATAGCTCGAGGCTATAACTTACAACATACACAAAGTTGCAAAGGTGTTTCAAAGCATTTTATTTTCAGTGCGTACACGCATGTAGAAATTCTTAGTAAAACGCGAGCGGCGCACCTAAAGGAAATCAGCAAATTGAATGTTTTGCAGTTATGGTCAGTTAATGCCAGTCATTTGAGTAGACGACCCGTTTCTTCCAGCTTCATGGAAAAAAGGGTTTCAAATTACTTTCTGTGATCGGCTCAGAGAGGAGGTGGTTCCTGTTTATGTAGGTAGATAGTAGGTGCGTCCGATGAATGGCATCGGAAAGACTTCGATCGCATCATGTCGTGAAACATACACCTTATTGTCTCCCGATATCACCATCGTGGATCTTCTTGTCCAACCAGGAAATTACTGCGAGTCTGCAATTTTGATACCTTTTGAAAAATTGATTCCTGGTATAGGCCATGTCTTTCCTGATTCGCATATTTATTTATAAACCTTGCATTTTCAAAGGGAGTGAAACTTTAATCAAAGAGTATCAACATGTAAGCATCACTCTCAAATGAAAGGACAAATTTTGTGAAGAATATCTCAGTTCTTGAAATTAGAAATCATTTTATAAATTGTCTAGCACTAAATAATTAAATATATTTCAGTTATTCTTATTAGCTGGGAAATAAAATAGCCTCCAGATCATGGAGGCAAATCAGCTACTTTGAATGCAACTCACATTTTACATTTGTTCTGTTCAAAGACACTCACAATGTATTGATTGCCTATACCAGCGAACAGATTTCATGCTTTCAATTCAGCCTAGCAACCCTTATTGTCGATTGTAACATCTTCAGCGCTCCTTTGAACTCCCAGGAAGATTTACATATGTAAATAATATTGCATGTTTATGCCCTTTGTGGTCATATATAAAATTCTCTATCATTTTACATTTTTGCAACATTAGTGCAAAAAAAGGATAACTGAATTCTGGAAGTTAAAAATTTAGTTGTTGCTTTAGAATAGAATTATGAAATATCCTTGAATTTTAATTTTTAATGAAAAGTGGTAACACTGAAGAAAGATTCCTCATTTTAAGAAGCACGAAGAACAGGTCTTTGAAAAAGTGAAACCGCAACACGTGGTGATTTCCTGTTTCCGCAAGGAACTTGCATGCGTCTTTCGCCCTTTTAATTCTCAAGTGGGGTGGTGAGAGAAAGGAACGAGGGAAAGAGAGCGAGGGTTAAAGTTCTAAGAACGAAACATTTAATCACCCCAGCAATTAGTATGATTCACTGCTGACGTCTCTATCCGCAGAAGAAACCCTGCCTCGTTACTTTATTCAATTTTACTTCCTTCTCTGACGCCTTCAAATTAACCACCCATTCATACCCAATCTTTCGAACAATATTTTATTGTAAAAATGTCTTCAAACTTCATTTAATGGCAGAAAAGACTGAAAAGAATTCCTAAATTATTTTGTGCACAGACTTGACTTGATCATAAAATATTTTATGCAATCATTTCTTGTTACGAAATTATTTTCAAAACAAGGGGAATTTTAACTACATGTATTTCGTTTTTATTTGTTGACACGATTTTCGACAGTGGTTTCCAAAAAACCGTTTAATTGCATAACGAGTCAGAACGCAACGTCCCCTTCAGTTTTGAACATCCGTTGAAGGTTCTCTAGAACTGTGTCATAACTCAACTTGTTCCGAGGGACGTATAAAAAAGAGGGTAAAGTGACGTTAAAATGACATTAAAAGGACCGAAATTCAATCTCAAATCCTGCGATTCTTCGAATTAGATAATACTTCCACAAAAGGTTCAACAAAAAAATTACAGACCAGTTTTACGATTCGCAACAGAAGTATCCTCAGTAAACAATTACGGAATCTTTTATAATTATGATAATTAAATAATTAACATCTGAATATAAAATGAAAAATGGTTTCAATCTTACAAATTACAAGTAATAGCTTACAAATTGCGTTTTAAAATAACGCTTGAAAAAAACTACGGATTGGGAAATCCTGTTAACTGAATTCAGAATCAGAGAGATCTTAAATCACTGGAGAAGCAAAAGACAAACTCGTGTTCCGAAAGTGCCGACGTATCAATTATCTCTAGAGCTCGACTAATTTTCATTCATTCCGAGCATACCCAACCAATGATCCATGAAATTATCTGATTGCTACAAGACACTAACTAGATCATTTTTCCTCCTAAAAATGAATACAACGTGTTCCAAATCAACCAAAATATCCTGTCCCTACCCATTTATTTTACGTTACACCCAGCTCAATATTATATATTATTTATATTTTTTAGGGTCCAATCTCTCATCTTTATAATAAATACACACAATCTAAAACCAATTAACCAATCTAAACCTAATCTAAATAAGGATGACATACAAAAATAACGATATTCGGTTTTTTACATAAAAAAAAATAAGAAATATTTTTTAAAAAGTAAGAAACGAGAATGAAGTGATAATTATTATGAACCGTCGAACTGGCCATTTACCGACCTCCTCGAGCATGAACGATGCTGAAGTCACGTGTCTTCGGTTTACGAAACGATTTATAACTAGCCGAGTGCCTGTCGACGAGGACGTCTTTGCCACAAACCGGAAGTTGTGGGTTCTTTGTTTTTTTTCTCTTGTCTTCTTCCACCTCCGACTCATTTATTACATCCATATTCTCCGCTTCGTGCTATTCAACCACTCGTCAGACCAGATTATTGAATTAGATATACAAGCAATTGAATTGATTTTCGCCCAGTCACTCTGCTCGACGATACAGTCATGGCAGTTCCTATAAGATGGCGAACCGCCCGCTGGACTCTCGATTCTTCCTGAACGTATTTTTTTTTAACATCTTTACATCTCAAAAAATGGCCAAGTCATTCCACTCGATTCGACTATCGTGACCCTTTTAAAAGTTTCTAAAATACACAACTACATAACTAAGTAAGTAAAAGTTGGTTTATCCTTTTCAAAAACTCTTTCTAGTTTTTTAGCCGCGTTTTCTATATAAAAAAACTTAAAAGTGCTACATTTGTCAAGTTGGAATAAAATCTAAAAAAATCCGTGGGTTTGAAAACGAATAAATATAGTATAGAACTTTTGGCCTTCTCTTTGCAAATTAAACGAGAAATGAAAGTAAGAGAAAAAGGGATAGGAAGAGTTAATAGGGGCGGAATTTGTTTTAATTTTTGGGATAAAGAAGCAAAATGTGTATGTACGCGACGTTTGAAGTTATTACTTCGTGGCGGTTGACGGCCGACGATAAATCGATGTCACATAGAAACAGCTACAGTTACAGAAATATGACGTAGCGACGTTAACACGTCGTAAACCATGAGACGCTTTCGCATCAAACCCGCCTAAAATAAGATTCATGAGAAATGAGAAAAAGTGTGTTATCTTTTTTTTCACCACTCATATAGGCACTTACAACCTACTTCAACTTGCGTATCTGTAATCTTTTTTCAAGTTACTAAATAAATAACATTCATCACCATTTTATTTAGAATTCTGACACAGTTAATAAAAAAAACGTCAATTAAAAGCAATTAGCTCTAAGTTAATGAAGAATTAACATTAATGAGGTAAAGAGTCGTAGCTTCGTGCAAATTGGATTATAAATGCTTCATAATGACACGTTGTTAACGCAATAACGAATTATCAACGACTGATGAATAATTAATTATGTAAGGAAAGATTATAAACTCGGATGTGGGCTAATTAAGTGAATTGACACATTCAATATAAATTATAAATTATGTTGGGAGACTCGATGGACGCAAAGCCAACATAACGATCTTATTACGAATAAGCTTTCCAGGGAGAGACGAATCTCCCTTTGGTGTCGCATAGACCAACCAGATACTATAATGACCTTTAACGATGGCCAATTAGCTCGTATCGGTTTTAATAATGTTGGTTTTGCGTTTCAGGATTGACGACTGAATCTACGAGAAATATACTGGTCAGTTTAGTAAATGCGATTAGTGTAGTTTGACCATTATGGCATTAGACTCGGATAATGAATTTCTCGGCAGTGAAATAAGAGATGTAAGAGAATAATTGAAATAATTGGCATAATTCATAAATTCTCGATCATTAATTAACTAAAACTTATGAGAATATTTTTCAAATGTATTCAATAATTTTATTTATTTATACTTTTGTTTAATGATAAAAAACTAATCTCGTTTTCATTTTTTGTTGATATTCTCTCAGCTGAATTTCCAGCATCTTGATTATTTCCAGAAGAAACGTGTCCCATGACATGTTTGTCGAGAAAAGTGGACACATGTGTTTCTACTTATTGGTTAAATTTTGGCGTATCTAATCGGACAGTAATTTATGGGGTCCTTTGCGATTTTCCGAAAGACTAGTGACTTAACTGAGATTTCTTTTTGTATGTGCAATACTGTATTTAGTAATATACTGAAGGGAAATTGGTATTTTAAGGAAGTAATATACCATTTACAGATTCTTAACAAAATTAATTGAAACTGTTTATAATTTATATAAGAAACCATAGATTAAATTCTTTATTTGCGAAGCCTGCGGATTATACGAAGTAGAAAAATTCTTAATAAACCTGAAGAAGACTTGGTAAAAATTCTAGGAAAAGTAAATAGATAATGTCTAATTTTTGAAAAACCACAAAAGGTTCAAGGACCCTCTTTCAAGGAACTACACTCCTGAGGGTATCGACATAATTGCTCTCATTCTAAACTCTCCCAGACCTGGAACAGACTGAATTTGACTCTATCAGATCTTGAGCTTTAACGAAGCCGCCTTCTCGAGTTGGTCCAGGTCTTTTACAAGAGGGCGGCTGCTTTGGTAACGGGACGCGCGTGCCACGCTCACAATAATTCACATGTATATATGCTTCTCTGAACGACTAAACACTCAAGTGACTCAAGTGTATTTGTGCCTTTTTTATACATACGAGTGTGTCCAACTTATGCTAATCTGGTGGATGTGGGTGCTGCTAACCACATGCCCTCCTTCTTGTTAGGATCTTTTGTTGTGCAGGTTCTCGTAGGATGTTGCTGAAGAGCCATTTAAGAATCGCCATCTTCTTACTTTATCCTGCTACAATATGGATTTATTTTTCAAAAAGCAAATAAAGAACAAAAAATTCTCATTGATATAAAATTTCTTGTTTTTTTTGTTTTTTTTTTTTTCAAAAGAATAATAAGGTGTAAGAGGATAAGCTCCTTGGAATTTCTCGAGTAATTAAATCACCGAGTAAATCACACAACAATGATTACAGCTACGGACATATAAAACCGAGTAAATCATTTAAATTAACTTGATTGCTTCACCGCAATCAATTATCTTAATTGAATCGTTTGAGTTGTTATTCAGAAAATTTAGTTAAAATGAAAAACTGTCTCTCTGAAGTCAACTTAATTTATTATTTAATTATCTGTACCTGCTCAACGTTCCGTTAAGTTGTTAAGTTAAAGATTGCATACATATCTTTATTTAAGGATTTAGATTTAAGAAGAAGAAACAAAAATTGGAGAAACAGTTGCGAGTTCGATCTTCTTTATTTAGCATGACTACAGAGTCGGAAGGCTTCACAATAAAATTACATACACAATAATGAGTGCTCTTTTACAAAAACTTCTCCACACGTCACAAAATAATTGTTGCAAACACTTTAGTACAATTTTGGAAATTAAATCAAGACTAATGTTTTGAAGAAATATATACACTTTCTTGAATTCATATAATCATTAGACAAAACGGTACAATATTACACTCATTAAAAAATTCTTAAAATCTTGAGCACCAATTCTTGTACCCAACAACAAACAAAAATCAATTTAACGAAAGAAGATTTCCTGACGTGGAATATTTAACAACCCAGAGGAGAGTGAAAATTCTTTACAAGAATGGCAACGCTCTCTGAAACCTTAGGGAAATATCATACAATAACATTTTTATTTATTTATTTTTAGCATTTTTAACAACATTTTATCATCAATATTACCCAAGATTGATATAATATATGGATACTATTGATGATATGAGCCGATTATTTGATAATTCTATAATTGGAATGCTAATTTTTTTTTTATTTGGTAGTAAATTATTTAAAATATAAAATAGAATTCAAAATACTAATGGAAATATCGCACAGCCTCAGTTTTAAAAGGCAAACCTATGCATGTTTCTAAGTAGGAGCATTTGGACGCGTAACTTCCTTCGAGCGGATCAGCTTTGGTAAATCTGACACCCCCGTGTCTTCTGGTTGCTAACCAGTCCCAAAGTGTCGACGCATGTTTCGCTTTAGCCTCCTTGATGATGTACACCAAAATGCCACCCACGCTCGACTCCGATTGATCTGCTTCGAAGTTCACTACGTGTGTCTAAGCCTGGGAAAAAAGTTGTAAATACTCAAAGACCTAAAAGCATATTTTTTCAGCAGGATTAAATATACAGTGTTCTAAATTAACAATTATTCAATATATTCCATAATCTGCAGCTCGAATTATTCAATTATTCCCGTCGAAAAATCTTATTATTAATGATACAATACTGGGGTTGACAGAATTTTAAAGAATTTAATGATCCCTCTTCTCGGACTGTAGGGTGGCAACAAATGACATAATCATCCCTGGCTATGATTTATATTCAGGGGTCATAAGAATATCCTCTATCTGCATTTTATATGTTCCGATCCTGCAACCTATTCTTTATTCAGACAGTTAAAAAAACCAAATTATTATTAATCAAAATTCACATAATTCCCTAATAGCAGAAGTGTATATATTCTTTTAAACAAATTTCATGCCAAAAAATAGAAAAACTGACTATGATGTGAAATAATTAATAAACCTTACTGAAAAGTAAAAAAACTGTTTTAATTAAAGAACAGAGTGAATGGTAAATATGTAATGGATTCAAAAATATAATATAAATATTTTTTACTCATATATATCATTTTTGGACATTTAAAAATAACAAAGGACCGTAATAATACTATCAATACTAAATTCGCTAAATTCCACACTCTTAGCAGGATTTTTAAATTTAAAACTTTCGCATTTGATTAAAAATTTACCCAAGGAAGAGAAAAAGTGTAGAAAACCTTTCCGATTGTTGATCTATATCGTAAGAAGCGAAATACGAACAGTCATTGGTAGTCTGACTCGTTTGGATTGCAAATTGAATAACAAACGTTCACCCTCCTTGGCTAAATCACCGAAAAGTCACCCTACCTTGTGAGCAGCTCGAAATTAACCGCACCTCCCGCGAATTGCTTTGGGGCGACCCCCGCCCCGAAACTCTGAAACCCGTCTGCTTTGCATAACGATCTTATTTCGTAATCTCTCCCATATTGATCCGGTTTATGCTGCTATGTGGGGTTGAAAATTGTTTATTGCGCGCCCGTGACGACCGCCTCGGCGACATGTCCCAAGATTTATTCTTTATTCTTTAACTTTTTTCATAAACGAGAAAAGAACTTGAAATGAGACCATTGAAAAATGAATAAACTTTAAATAATAAATAAATAAATTAATTAATTAAAAAAATTGGATAAAATGAAAATATAGTTTGTATTTGAAATTGAAAGAATGATAAGAAGTCTCTAGAGGATAAAAGTGTGATGTATTAGGATATAATTGCAAGGGTAAATGTCATTAGTAATATAATAGCTTGATAATCTCGAGGATGTCTTAATGAGGTTAATTGAATCGAGATACTAATTACTTTGGAGACAAACGGGAGTCTTCTTTTGTCGAGGGAGGCTTTCTATAATAGAGACGAGCCAAGTCATGCCCGCTAATAAACCTAAGAGCTTGATTATCTTGCGACCCACGAACCTAAAAGACACCCAAGATGACTTTGCGGCTTCTACTTTAAATCTATATTACGATCCACTATCGATAGAGTGAAACAATTTTACTTTGTCAGTCATTCCCGCCGAATGTAATCATAATTATCTACATTTTTGAACCTATTTTTATTTTTTACCGAAACTCTTATTATCTTCTACATTTAGAAGCGGCTATAACCATTCATTGATAATACTTCAATTTCCACAATTTTTTAATTCAATCTAAAAGCCTCAGTAGTTGAAAAGTCTATTCGTATCGAAATTTGGGTACAAATAGCCGACCCCTTTCCATCCCTATATTTGTACCGAAAAAGATATTTAATGTAATGTAGCTATTCGTACGGAAATTTCGGTACGCGTATCAAAATTTGAAACTAAAAGCAAAAGTTAAACAATTTTTAGAATTTGATGTAGTGTCTAAAAGAAATGATCTAAAATTCATGCAACTACACCATTTCAAACTGGATCCATAGCGTTTGGTATTTGTATATTATTAATTGTCAATGCAATGTATAATAATGCTAGTAAGAACTATAAAAGACACCGGAGAAGAAAAAGAGACCCACCCTATGCCAATAATTATATTTTTAAATTACAACAAGAAATGAAACTCCTGAATCCTGAACCCAAAGACCACTGAGATTTTTTGCAATTTCTTAGAACCATTTACATTGTCTTACATTTTCTTACTTCCTCGAGATCCATTTGAGGCGAGGACTATAAAAATTGGAGGGGTCGTTGAGATCATTTAGAAATACAAACCTTTCTCAATGACATCTCAGCGTGAGACTGGTTGTGCATCCGACATCCGTGCTGCTGCTGGGGAGCCTGATACGAAGAGGGAGATGAAGCACCATGGAGAATGGAAGGGGGCTGATGTTATGACGGGACATTTCATGGCTCGGAGGATCCGGGACCTAACGGCCCGTGCGATATTACCGCCACAGGAACCCCGTCCCCTCTTTTGATTTTTATTGCCCCGCGAATTCGTTGCATTAGGCGCTACGTTCTGTATGAAAGACTATGAATTACACTTTTTCTACTCAGTACGTCGTCATGTGATCCATCTTCATCCTATTTGTGAATCCACTCAGAACGTCGTTTGAAATTCACGATCAAAGTAGATAGTAACAACTCCCAAGATGTATAATTTTCCTTTCACCATAAACCAGAATTTTACCAAGAAAAGTGCAATATTTTCGAGCTCTAAGTTCAAATTGCGACCCAAAAGTTAATGAAAACTACATCAGTTGAGAATTTTCAGAGGGGAGGGGGTTACCTTTGGCGAGTGTAAGAAGTTAGTTAGAAATTACAATTCCCTTGAAATGGGCATTGGGTTGAAGAAGAGCAGAGGACACTTACGTTTTTGGCAAAGGATCTTGGAAAATTTTAGCATTTTAATTTTCTAAGGTCCATCCGGAAAGGATGATGTCCTTTTTCTTGTAGAATGGCGTCCAGTAGCGTCGTGGCGATGAGAACAGCAGTGACAAGAGCAAGGGTCAAGCGAGGAGACTTCGTTGAGGCCATGACGAGTACTCGTTGTTATCAGTCGACGACGACGAACGATAACGCGAGACGACCGGATCGTCCGTTAGACGTGGGAAAGGGTTATGATCAAATGAAATCTAGTGCCGTGATTTGGTTTTACTGACAAAAGCATCGTTTATTTTTCTCTGTATCTCTTTAAAATGAATTTATAATCTTCATAATAATAATACTCTAGTAATAATAATTAATAATAATTAATAATTAATAATAATTAATTAATAGTAAGATACTAGACTTGAAAGGGTGATATGGGGTCCGTTCGAGTTCAAGTTGCAAACGTCAAACTCGAGGAAATTATGCAAATATTAATTCAGTTAAATAGATTCTGACTCGAGAGTTATTGGATTAGCATCGAGTTCGACGTTTGTAACTTGACCGACGATCGTATTTCCGGTGTTCGCGTGGGGACTTCCCGGGAAACGTAGTCGGTGTATGGTTCAAAACGCCCTGTCCAATTTCCAAATCTGCTGGGAGAAAAATGGAGATTCAAAGTTGGGAATGAAGACTAGAAGTTGCGATTTGAATATCTAGGATTTTAACAATTATAAATATTCAAAGCAAAACTGCTGAACTTGATTCGAAAAGTCTGATGTTTTAATCTCCATACTAGTCACCCAGAAAGAGGCATTTGCGATTGTGCATAATTCTCATGAAGTAAGAGGGATCTCCTCTAAAGTTAGAGGTCTCTTGCTTTAAGAGGATGTACCACAAATGTCTTTAAGGAAGATTTTGAGCTTTTTTTATACTGCAAAGTTCTGCTGGGATGCAAGATCTCTATAATGTCATTTGTTGTGAATAAGCTTGGAAAGAAGGCCTCCTGGCAGAACTTGTCAAAATGTAAAGCCATAGCAAGAACTGTTCCTGGTGTAAATCAGCTCTTTGAATTTGGACAGGAGGTCTGAGTGTGTGTCTTTGTGTCTGCGTGCACAAGGATTTGTATAACCTTTCTCTCCTTTTATCCTTTATACAATATTATATCGCTTCAATATAATATCATCTCTCGCGCTCACTATGTATAAGTATTTACACGTTAACGATCGGTGATTGGTACATTAGTGTGCTGGGTTAGCACGGGGAGGTGTCGGCCTAGAGACTATGTACAGGCGCCGGGGACGAGGGGGAGGGAGTCTGCGCGGTCCCTGGAGTGCCAGGATTACCGGGATTTTGCGATACCGTGTAGGAGTTGTTTTGACGCGATTGCTGATGATGGTGCTGGTGTTGATGGGGATGATGATGGGATGGATGTTGATGATGATTGTGGAGATGAGATTGGGAAGGGGAGTTGAGGGAGTGATTTTGTTGTTGATGAATCATGTTGAGATTTAGGGGGTAGGATAGGGGGGAGCCCAGGGCCGTTGAACCGTTATTGCAGCCACCGGATCCGGGCCCCACCGGGCTCAGTGCATGCTCATCCCCGCGTGTGGATGATGGTGTGGTACGGATGCGTGATGATGAGGATGGTGCATTAGAGGCGGGAGATGCGGGTGGTGGGGATGGTGTGGGTTCAGAGGTGGCGGGGTCATCTGCATTGGGGTCATGGGCGTTGTCGGCTGATGCGACAGACTGTTGGTGTTGGTCTGAGAGTTGGTGTTGGTGTCCTGCGCCGCTCCCGCCCCCAGGGCCTGCGGACCCTGAGCCGGTGGCGGAGGCGGTGGTACCGAGCTGGAAGTGGGACTCTGCTGACTCCCGTTGTCCTCGCTGTCGGAGCAGGACTCGGCCGACGAGCTCCCCGCTCCCCCCTTGCCCTTGCTGCCGCTGCTGCTGCTGCTGCTGTGCGTCTTGACGTGCTTCGCGAGATGATCGCTGCGCATGAACCGCTTGTTGCAGACCGGACAGGCGAATCTCTTTTCGCCGGTGTGGGTTCGAAGGTGCCGCTGCAACTCATCCGAACGTGTGAACCGCTTGCCACAGAAAAGCCAGTTGCAAACAAACGGTCGCTCACCAGTGTGCCACCGCAAGTGGGCCTTAAGATGAGACGTCTTCCCGTAGACCTTGCCGCATCCAGGAATATGACAGCTGTGGATGTTCTTCTTCCGAAGGTGAACGCCAGCGGGTCCCAGTCTCTCAGCTTCTTGGCAGTTGGGGCAGTCGCAGGTCGCTCGTCCGGTGTATCGCCTCTGGGAGCGGGGCGAGGGGGCTTGACTGACGTTGGCACCACCAGTTCCGCCACCTTGAGGACTACCAGCACCACCTCCGCCCGCAGCTGCGTGATGATGAAGTCCAAAACCTGGCGGTCCACCCGGTAACATGGATTTGTAGGTGTCTTGTAGAAGATTGTGTCCGGAGGTTGCAGACGTGAGTAGGTGATTACCAGCTAGGGCTAGGCTCGAGTAATCAGCTGAATAATTGGCCATTTGAGCAGCGTGTACTCCAACGCCTACTGTTCCACTCACGTCTAACCAACCACCAGTCGCTGCTCCATGAACATCCCACCAACCATCGCCGGCTTTGATTCCGCCATGCGTGGCACCTGGCATGGTGTTGAAGGGCCAAGATTCGTAGGGATGTCGTCCGTAAACTGAACCCAAAGTCGCCCCTTCGACCTTGCCGAGGATGCTGCTCTGATGATGATGTGGGTCACTGGCAGGTTGAGCACTCGCCGTGCCAGGGAAGTAGAGATCGCTACCGTATTGTGGCGCCGTTGAGGCGCAGGAGGTCACCGGTGCTCTGGCATAACCACCAGTGCTCCCGGCGCTGCTGGTAGCTGTAGGTCTCTGCGTGACACCAGTGGTTGTGCATCCGGTGCCACTTCCGCCAGTGTGTTGCGGCGAACTCCCGCTGCTCTGTGGACTCTTTTTCCAGGGGTGAAACCCCTTTCCTACCGCTGCGTCTGCCAACGGTGGGGGACTCTTGCTGCTCAACTTGTTACATTGCGCTGCCAGCATCGCCAGGGGTGTGCCTCTCAGTCCCGGATGATCCTGTAACATAATAAAAATGCAAACGTTAGTCAAGCTAATCAGGAGACCTCAATTAAATATGTTTAGTAATATTAGAAAGAACAAAAATTATTCATAGTCATCCATGTAGATGTGGAGCTCAATTTCGGACAATGAATTTTAGATTTTACGAAATTAAGAACCTTCTGAGGATTCTGAAAGCATATACCAAGCTAATATAGGTAGGTAGGTAGGTAGGTGCCCATAATTGCGACGAAATCGTTCAAAAAAAGCCGATGCGGTAGCCCTTGTTCTCATGATCCCTAAAAGGCAAAAGTACTCCCCCGAGGGTGCATAATGACACAAAATTGGCACACTCCTAGCCTAGAGAGATCGGAGATTGGCTTCCTGAGGTAATGAAACCTGAGGCAGGTCGACTGAGTCCATCGAGGCCAGTTTCATGCAAATCCCAACGCTGTAGTCGTAAACAGAGCATCGGCAGTAAGCTATATAGCACGGCGAACAAAGTCTCTGATTCAAGTTTCAAAGGTGCACTACCGACTTTCCAGACTCGGTATAGGTAATGAGGCCGGGGCATATCGAGCAAGCTCGTCGAAAGTCGTTTCATGCAAATTGTCGTAGATTCACCAAGGACCTGGGTCGAGCCTGTCAGCGGCTACCAAAAAAAGGTCGGTGGTGTGAGGACGATCTGGCAAGGTTTGAATGAGCGGGAGAGAGATAGAGAGAGGGACGGAGAGAGCCAAGTGGCTTCGAACAGAACGGTAAAGCAAAGGGTCCGCGGAAGCAGCAGGAAATTAAAGTCTGGCGGCCCGCGGCCATTAGGAGCCGGCGCCATCGAGGCGACACGCCCCCACCTGGTCCAATGTCGCACCAACACCGATAAAGGAGACCGGCCGTACATGAGCACCCTTTGAATAAACAGGATAGGTTTTTACGTATTTAGGGGAGAAAGGTGTAAAAGCTATACGTGCATCAATCTCGTTTAGGTAAATTATCTAAATGAAGAAATACGGAAAATGATATAATTTGAAACGAGGTATTAGGGAATGGAGTTCAAGGTTCAATGATAAAGGTTGGGGTTTCCGATTACACCTAGTCGATGGTAGTTGTGGCTGGAGTGATGAAACACTGGAGGGTGAGTATCGATGCTTGCTCATTGGAGACTGAGTAAGCATCCTTGCACATCCCCTCGGAAGGAAGGAAAGCAAAATCTCCCTGGATTCACGTCGTGGAAAAGGTGGAGTTTTGGGGGTAGAGGAACTGCGTATCACGGCTGCTGTACGAGCCACGCCCTATGAAGCTCGCTGGGTGTAGGTTATAGGAAGGGTAGGTATTGATCCGAACGAACAATACGACGGACCCTCTAGAGACAACGACATCTCTCAATTAGTCGTCCGGATGTGCTGATCATCTATGGAGAACTTCTTTGTCAACCAAAGAAGATCTACCAGTGGTAAAGAGCCTTAATCAAAGAACCCAATGAAAAACTTATGTAGGTCACTATTCCGCTGTGAAAATCTAATAAGCAGAACATAAAAGCAAAGTGAAATGATATACTATAGACTAAGCGTTTTCAATTGCAAATGTCGGCTTGAAGGATAAGGAAAGGATTTCCATTTCGCGAATATTACTGGGATTATACGTTAATGAGCACGAGTCAGTGCGTTAATAGGGTTATTGATTATCTAATGCTGGTTAGAGGCGACGGGGTCTGTAATAAAGTGGTGGCAGTGGGCATGAGCAGGCGCCTTAAGGTCGCCAATCTTGCAAGCAATTTTACCCTCCTACCCGTCAATTATCACTGCCCCTCTCGTCACCTGTACTCTAGACCTTAGAAGCATCGAAAGAGAAATTTCTTTTCAACACTTCCTGATTAAAACTGCTGCAATTATAGATTTCGCCATCAAGTATTGGTTCTTTTACCTTAGGTAACCGACTGGCTAATATTAGTTGGTATCTTTTAAAATTTAAATTATTTATATATTATATATGATCTATCGAAATGGATGCGAAAAGTATCCTGAGCGAGGATGAGGTCAAGTAATAAATCAAGGTAGAAAATAGTATCCAATCGACCCAGCAGCGAACATCTCAAGTCTCGTAACGATTATCAATGGCTGGGTAGGGAAAAGGACGATCGGAGCCTTATGAGCTACTAGGAGAGTGAAGTGCCGAACGAGAATTATGACTAAGATTGACTATGCAGGTTTCTTACTTCTCGACTCTGTCGGCAGAGTTAAAAGGCGAACCAAAGTGGAATGGGTGCGGGTTGAATCCTTTGTTTTAGCCGCGTGACGTCACGCCCATCGTACTCAGCTAAGACTAATAACGCCTCGAGCTATACCGCGCATAAATTAAAACCAGGGAACTTGACCAACTCCTCTCTCTTTCTCTCTCTCTACTTCTTTCTCTCTTTTTCACTCGCGATCTCCATCTTCCAGGAACTAACCTCGTGTACTGACCCGTGTTCAAGGGATTGTGGGTGCTAAGCGATGTAAACGACTTGAAAATATTCATATAAGTGGCGTCTCTATAACAACTCTTTGGTTATGAAATTTTTTATCTATCTATCGTCTGTTATTTGGTAGAAGACGATTTTTGTCATCAATGATGATTTCCTCGATGATTTCTCTTTAGTTTATTGAAATTCCTTCCAAAGTTTGATGTTGACGATCAACGAGCACGTGACAGCTGTGCGGGTGGTTGTTTGAGGCGGGTGCAACGAGGGGCGGATGACAGGCTGACAGACTGACGAAAGCTGACAGTGCGAGGGTGCGAACGAGGTAAACGGAAAGGGTAACCACCGACTGGTTTTCGAGGTTAACCACAGCTGACGTCTTTGATACTTTTCAACGCCTATCACTTCCACTGACTTATATATACATTGTACATTACTTATTTATGAAATCTAGACTACGGTTTTTGTCAAGTTTTCAAAGACCGGATTTTTATAGGTCTGATAGATTAGAGGCCACCCATGCTGAACGACTCGAGCAATTAATCAAGAATAATGTTGCAGAAACGGTTGCATAAACTAGCTAAGTTGAATTATATCTCCAGGGCGTAGATTAATTCTTTGACATTTCAATCTAGCGCCTGCAATTATGCGGAGTCGGTATATTCCTGCATGAGACATGAATTCAGGTAGACTAGATATAGAACCCTCGATAGTAAAAGTTCAGTTCCTAGAATGTACCGAGAGGAATAAGGCAAGGAGGAGTGATTGGTTGATAAGACGAATGCAGGTTACTTCTAATGCTAATTATTTGTTTATCAGAAAATGCATGCAACCGGCTACACGCACTTAAGTCGATAAGCTGGCGGCAGGGCAAACAATAGTCGGCTCTCCCTCACTCTTGAAGATAATTACACCGCGATTATGAGTACACGCTCTAGTCATTTTTTAAAAATCTTTAGTGAATTCTTGACAATCTTTGCAAAGTGAAGGTTTGCGGATTGTCTAATCTTCAGGAAGTGCTTTCAATACAGGAAACAAGTAGTTTTCAAGTAGTTTCACCGTTTCTCTTTTCATAAGATTATTCGAAAGCAATCGCAAGACACTCCCGTGTCACGAGCAACTTGGCAGCTCTTCCTTGCTGTCGGCATCTTTAATCTTAGCTGCTTCCTTTCGCGACAGCCATGCGGACAAATGGATTTTTAACTCCTCTACCATGCCCCAAGATCGGTCACGCGTTTCAAGTAGTCGCGATTCCATTTATTTTTTTCGCATACAACAAACATCAAGAGACGAAGTCGTAATTACGCCAACAAACGATCCGAAAAACAAACATGGATTAATGATTTGAGGGACAAGAAATATTAATGAGAGATGTTGCGAAAAAAAGAGAAGTGAATAACTTCTTTATTCGAATATGAGCCGACTCACCTAACAATTGCCAGTTTAATATTGTCTGATGGGAAGACTAATATATCCGACGAGGCAAAAATGATGTCTGATACGAATTTGCGTTGACGCACCGATAAAGGTATAGCAGCTAGCGGTTTGGTCGCAAAGCGCGGGAGAGGAGGCTTTGTGGAGGTAGGCAGAATTAATAATTTTATTCATGAGTGACCCCCGGACCGATCCGGTCGCCCGGAGCCTCCGTTAGTTCCCACCAGAGCGCAGCTACCTGATATTCGCCGGTCTAAATTATGTTTTTTAATTAAATCCATAGCGAGAGAAGCACACGCTCCCTCTATGTTTTCGTGAGGCGCGTTACGAAAGGCATGGGATCTTGTAACCTAAGTATACCGATGGGTTCCTCTGGCCCGGGGCAACAAAACAGGGAGCTGGCGAGATTTATTCGGCTATCGAGGGACTGAGGGCTTCTTCTTCATCATCATCAACAGCGTCATCATCATTATCATCATCATCATTATCATCATGCTCTTCGTCGTTATTCTCAGGCAGCTTCTTCCAAAGACCGAAAACCTTCTTAACAACATTTGGGATTGTAGCAGACTTAACGATTTCCGGGTATAAGGAAGAACGAATAAAAATGAATTAGAATGGAGACTTGAGGTGCTCTAGTTGTCAATTAAACTTTTAGGGTTGTCGCGCAGAGAGGAAGAAATTGCGAGAAGAGAGAGAATGAGAAATGAGAGACAAGACTGCCAATTCATTAGCACTCGTAAATCTGTCGCGCTGCCGGCGTTGAATATTAAGCGGGCATTACCGCCTGGCTATAACTCGTGGCCAGTTAACGCGGATACACCCCCTCCCGTGCAGAAATTCCCCCATTTAGCCCCATTTAAAATAGGGTTCTGACAAGGCCCTGACCAGTTTTTCTATTCTGAATAAAATGAAATAAATTATAATAAGGTGCTAATAGGGCACCATAATAGGACAATGTGTAATTACTAACATAATATGATCTGATTATTCCGACTTGAAAATACTTAGATTATACTTATGTACAAATGATAACATATTTTCCCATTATTTGGTTTTGACAAGAGTTTCTGGGTAAAGCCACAAGTCGGGAATTCGCCAGATGTACTTTCGTTAAGCCACATTTTATGTTACGCAGCGCTCGCATCGCGGGTTCGTGTCAATTCGTGTCAGTTCGTGTTTATAACCTAATATTGGACAATCGCATTTGTGTTTTTGTAAAAAGTTCCGATATATTTTTATCTGAGATTTATTGAGTTTTAATAAAAGATAAGATATTTTTCCAAAGAGATTGCTATGAATTTTACCAACACGAAGCAGTCTGGAGACAAACTAGTGTTGAAGAATTATGATTTTCATCGGTGTGTTACAGGTAAGATTATACAAAAATTTATTGTTAAAAAGTTATACAATTTGTAAATGTGAATTCTATTAGATATTATTTTACTTAAATATTTACTATTAATATATTTATTTCTTTAAACAGAAGCAGTTCTTCAAACACATTTTGATCACAAAACGAAAAAAAACGTCTCAGAAAAAGGAGTATTGGACGCAATAAGCGTGGTTTTATCTAATGCCAAAGATTGGGAGGGAGGACGAAAAAAACGTGATCAAGGAAAATAGTTTTCTTTACATTCCGAGCACATAATTATAATTAACATTATTATAATAACCCTTTTTTTTAATTGTAAGATTTTGTTCAGTGTTTATATATTTGAATATAATAAAATTCCTTTTTTATAAAAGCAGGTAATTTTTATTTATAATTTTAATCCGTTTATAGTTTTGTATAAAAAAGGCTTTCACTAGAAAAGCTGACAAGGCCCTGACTAGTTTCCCCTACATAGGGTATTGGCGAGTTACAGCGTTACACCCTTGTCAGGTTCTAACCAGTTTTACTGACCAGGGCCACATCAGAAGTAGGGGAAACTGACCAGAACCCTACTAGGCCCACATCAAGATTTCTGCACGGGCTCGACCTTCTGTACACTGCGCAAAAGAAGGTTTCTCTTTTCCTCATTGAGTGAATCGGCTAGAGATCCATTCAAGATTTTTTTAGGGTCTCGGATTCCAATTTCAAGCGAAAGAGTGATTTAAAGATTTTTTTTTCAGAAAGGAATCCTCTGAACATCAATGAACTTTTTTGCAACGGTCCTATTTTTGAGGATCAACATAAATATATGTAGAAATGATTATACTTTTATTTCTTGATACTAAATATAATATGACTTTTTTTGTATATTGCTACAGACCAGCAGAAAGAACTGGTTTTTTAAAATCATCTCACCTTGCTAGAGTTCCGCAGAGAGGTATTTTCATAAGCAATCGCTTTTGTAAAAATCTAACCCGTTTTGCAGGCGTTACGTCTTCATTAGGATAATGAGAGCGCAGTAAATCTTGTGGGTACGCTTCTATACCACTTGGTGAGGTCCGAAGCGGTGAATTTGCATAGGGTAATTTAGTGGAACATAAAATTCTCGAAGCAATTAATGCTCGAGTGTTCGATCGTTTATCGAGGTTTGTCTCTCGGCATCTATTCAAATTTGGAAAGCTCTGGTCAAGAATAATGAGATTAGGTCCCAACAAAAATTTTTAACAGTGTAATTGCTGACATATTGTACCTCTTCTTGGCAGTAATCAATTACAAAATATTTTTTTTCTGGGCGGACCATTAATTTGTTTAACTGCGTGAGAAGTCAGGGAAGTCAAAGAACTGCGACGAGAAAAAGAACTGGGGCAAAGGCGTAAAGTGGAGTATATCAGAAGCTGTACATTAGCATATAGAAGGAATTGCCCCTGGGCGGTTGGTTATGGTTCTGGTAGGTAGCCGCGAAGGGCTCATATTTATTAACGATCTTGTACGTATCACTGATACGACTCATTTAACCAATCTGTTCCTGTTCCTCCGACTGCTCGTTTGAAGGCAGAGATTGTTTCGGTGAAGTGAAAGGCCACTTGAATCTGAAGACACACTCTCATGATTATTTGTTACTTTTGACAAGATTTATCGCCCAAACTACTTACTGTCTGTTCTTAAATCTGACAGTCTTGCTTCTTTGCAATCCAAACACAAGGGCAAAAAATGCTTTAAAATATTCAGTCCATTTCCTCAAATAGATTGCCAAGAGTTTCATACAGCATCAAATTATTTTCGAGAAAAGCTCTCATGTATTTTGAAAAGTTTATCGTTAGCATAACCCGGTGGTCTAAGCGGCGGTCCTCTTTCAATTAGGCAGAGCTGGATCCAAGGGACTTGTAAATATTGCCAGCGAAGAGTGCTCGGATGAAATTATACGGAAATAAATTAGACGACATTAGCATATAAACGAAGGTGAAATCAAATATTCAGCGACTTGGATCAAACGCAGTTGTAAAAGTGTGAAAAGAGGGCTTTCGGTAAGACATAGACACCAAGGCGAGAATGGAAGGACTAACTATTTTATATTACTGAAAAAAATGACGATTTCTTAGAATCGTTTAAAAATTTAAAGCGTTATTTATTACGGGAATAATTAAATTAATATCATAGTTTATATATTGACTCTAATATCACCAAGTTATGTGTTTATGTAAGAATTCGGGTTTCTTAATTATTGTCCTATTTCGTGGCTTTTGGAAAGATGATTAGTATGTCTCGCTCGATGTCTCGCGTTCATAATTTTGGAAAGAGCGGCAGATGAAACGAAATTTTGTCCTCGAGGAAAAAAATTAAATTTCCATTATCCCAAAATTTGCGACCCCACACGTCGATCTTCCTCGTTTATTATTTATTTGTTGTATTTATGGAAGAAGCATCGACACTGCATACAAGCAGGCAGTGAGTGCCGCGATCGTAATTTAGTCGCGGGCAAAGTTTATGAGACGTAAAGGACTCGGCTGATCTCTAACGGTTCTCTGAAAGGCCACTCGCGAGTTTATAAATTTATTATACGAGTTGTCTGCGCCGCCGCAATCGGCGACAATAGAGCACGTAATTAATTATGCAGCTAGAAAAAGAAAAAGAAATTTTAAAACCAGTGGAAAAAGCCCCAAGGTGCCTGTTAAAAATATTATGGTAGTAGGTGAATTTTCTATTGGCTTTCAGAGGGCGTTTTATAGTTTTTAAGAAAATTTAAATAACTTTCAGGTATTTGGAAAATGAAAGATTATTGCGTGAGGTCTTTCAACGAAGGGATGATAGGGTAAATTGACGCAAAAGTGCCATAGGGGAGACCGGGGCTAGTTGGCCAACGGGGCAAGTTGGCTAATGCCCTTTTTTTAAACAACGGTAATATTAACAACCTCACCACGCGTAGTGTAAGTGTATTAAGTTGTGCAAAGACTTCCGGTGTGATTTCATTGCATTTCGCAGCCTTATGTCGAAAATATCATTGAAAAACTGCTTTTGACTGTGGTCAGTAAAATTTTTACTTTCTGGTTTTTTCATTTTATAGATTAATAAATAATCATTATTGTCAAATCTAAATATGGTTTTCAAGTGTCTATACTAAGAGCTTTGAAATGATGTATCGTTCAAATTTATTGCTTGGGTTCCTTAACATATAAAAAAATGTAATGTTAAAAAACATAGCCGGGGTAAGTTGGCCAATGTTGTCAAACCCGCTTTATAACCTCTACGAGAAAGTGCAATTTTGACAGACTCGCCTGTCAAATTAGCTTTGCAGGATGAAAAAGAAAAGAGCCAAATCAAAAAATAAGCACAAGGTGCTTCAAAAAAAACCACTTCATCGAAACGAAAAGTTTCAACTTCGGTGGCTGCGACCAATAAAAAACTTTCGGTAAAACGAGCGAAGAAAAGTTAAATTTATTATGATAACTTAGAATTAACTGTTCAAAAAGTTATAAAGATTTTATAAACGATAGGCTTCGATTGAAATAAGTCTCAATAAAGAAGTAAATTAATAACATTACTATTTTATTAATTATCCCATTCATTAGTGGCTTTTATAATGATTTTTTTCGAATTGGCCAACTTACCCCGCCCACTTGGCCAACTTGCCCCGTACTCGGGGCAACTTGGCCAATTCGTCACCTCTCTCAAAAATATTCTGCCATTTTTTCAATAATTAATATAAACGCCTAAAAAAATTCTCAGTACTACCCAAGAATACATACTGTTATATGGTGAAAACCGCAATTTTTTAAATTTAAAAGGAAAGTTAAGAAAAATCGTTAAGTGAAAAATTGGCCAACTAGCCCCGGTCTCCCCTACTAGTAACTTAAGAGAGGCCACTGGGGTTAACTGAGTAAGCAAAGCAATTTGTGGAGATGAGGACGTAACATAGAAATCTCCATACGTAGCTATAATAACACGGCGTGGCTTTAGCGAAGTGTTACAAATAGCGGCGGAGTAACAAACTGGCACTAAATCATACTTGTCAGTCAGCCAGGCTCGTTCATCGTTTGGCGGACAGGTGCACCTTGGTTGTTGTAGAATAACGACTAGTTCCCATCGAAAGTCAAAAGACTGACAAATCATTGCTGCTGTTTGTGCCGCTCTTCCCCAAGAAATCATATACTTCGAAGTTAAAGTTAAATCTGCCCTCATAAAACTTTATTTTTCATTAAGAATCATTTTTAAAAAATGTGAAAGAATGTTTAAAAAGAATGTCTTAAACAATCTTTAACAATTGAATTGAAGAACAGGAGCTTCTCGTTCGTAAAAATGAGTTTTCTTTATCGGTAATTTTCATAAAGTGACTTTAAGTGTCAAAGGGGGGTTTTAAGTACTCTTAAGAAATGTTATCACTTCGCAGAAACTGTAATTTCAACTTAACACATATGACAATCTATGTATTGTTCAACTACATTGTAGACTGTACAGTCTACACTCAAAGTTCGATCACTCTTTACGCGGAATTGTTATTACACGGACCATGCTGTATTTGCACCAAACACGTAACGAGACGAAAAGTATATACTTTTCCCAACAATATGAATTATGTTCAGGGCGATTATAGGCATTATGCTCATGTTGTGTGGTAAATGCTTCTTGCTGTTAGAGACGGAAAAGAGGATGGTTCATTTAATTTAATTTCTCACTGTTTGAACAATCTTACTTCCTTCTTCAAATTTTCCAGATAAACTGTATACCATTATCCCCATGAAAATACATAAAGACACTCAGGGGAAAAAATTGTTTTCAACTGATCTCTTCTATACAAAAAGATGTTTTCCTAAAGATGGAATAATAACGAAATTACATATATTTTTGTGTAATGCAGAAATTAAAGATGGTTTTTTGTCTTTTTTTAAGATGTCATTTTGTCATTTTAAAGAACACGACACGGAAGATCGACGCATCAAAAAAATCGTTCAGCATGTACTCGCAGAATAAATAAACAAATCGCGTGTTTGAGCACATCGTTGAGATTTGCAATTCTAACTGGAAACACGCATACATACATAGGTATGAGCGACACTACGAGAACTAAAATGTGAGTATCTACGATCACATTTATACACCTCAGAATATCGACTCTGGTTGATAATTATTGCATATTTGAGTTCGAGTTGGCGTTGAGTGTACTAGCATCGAGTGCACTCTCGACTCTCAAGCAAATTGGTTCGCATGTCTTCTCTTCTCGAGTGCACAGAATTTATAGCTTCATTGCACTCTCTGCGGATTCACATTGCTGCACTGCATATATGTGTGAGTGCACGCACATACGTGCAATATGGGAACGAAACTTGTGAAGGTGATGACGAACGTAGTTTGTAAAACGTGGTTAGAGAGATAGAGGAGCTAATATATCACTTGCTACATTTTCATTTTGTTGAGACATTTTTCCAGGGAGAAATGCTCGGAGAAATGTGAAATCAGAAATACTCATTTGAGAATCAATTTTCGTACTGATTTAATATTATTAATCATATCTATTCACGCTACTGCTTAATTAAAAAGCGTTTAAAAGCGAATAATACATTTAAAGCGTCTTCATTTGATTCGATCAACGCAAGCAAGTACGCCAGTGGTTTATCAGATCATCGCTATTGAATCACTCCATTAGGAGCACATATCCCCATAAACCGCCCTCACTCGTCCTCGTGACCCCCAATGGGGTTCGCCTGAGATCACTGCAACAGACTGTGACATATTAGGCCACCCCCTGAGGACATCATCCCCGTATAAGAGCCCCATAAGAGGGTGACTCCACTCTCGCAGATTTATTGTTTCTGGATTTAGTGGCCAACTGAGCCGTGGGAGCAACATTTGGGGTCGTCCGAGAAACTCTAAAGCTGATATTTATTCCGCATACACGGAAATAAAAGAACCTTATAAATAAATTACTCCCCCCCATTTCCTTCTTTCACGATCTCTTTTAAAAGTATATATCCCAAAAGAACCATTTCTTCAAATCAAACTGCCTTATGTTTATAATATTTTGGTTGAAGTCGAGGTTGAAGTGCCAGGATTTCTATCTGGTAAAGTTGGTAGTTCTTAAAGTTGGTAGCTTCAAAGTTGAAAAGCGCTCGAACATGACTACTTTTTGCGCCTTCAGACATCCCAAGATTCAAGGTCGTTTCTATTTCTCTCAGTTCGAGTTACCCGTCAGTTTAACAAAGTAAAGGATTAATGGCTCGAAGTAAATTAACGAAGCTTCAACCCCCGAGGCGAAATTGTCCTCGTCGAAGTGATTACATTGGACCGGAAGTCGTAAGTGACCCACGGACTAACGCTCACCTAAACGAACCACGATTAGGTGGATTCTGTATATCCTAGGCTGTAGCACGTAACGGTACGCCTATAATGCGTAGCATAGGGTTAGTTATGCAACTCGTCGAGAGCGGAATTTCTTGCCTCAAGCATCGACCACGATAACGTCGTCGTCTTGCACGTATAGGTACATATGGGCACCAAAATGCAAATTACGCGACTTGGCAAGGACGAGATAGAGTGAAATGTGGAAAATTCAGTTTTCTCGTTTGTGAACATGTAGGCATGATTGGGCGTTGCCTTCTACCATTACATAATTCAATTCATGATAAGATCACTATCTATGTTTCGATCTACAACCCCCTTATGCTATAAGTGTATACTTTGATGGAAATGTGTCGAAACTGGTAAATTGATAAATATGTTAGTGAAAAGTGAGGATATTAAATTAATATATATTTATGATTTGTAAATTAAAAGAAGTTATAGACGATATAAAAAATCGTGCATTGACTCTAATAATACTATAATATTCTAATGCATTGTTTTATATTCATGTAATGTAATGTAATGTAATGACTGAAGGATTATTGAATACAAAAATAACAATTACAACGTCTGAGGTATTTATGTAAAATCATAACAACAAGTACAAAGTGAATTTGGATATTACGCGAGCTAGGAAATTAACGTAGTTTGTAACTGTCGTTACAAAGCGTGGCAATTTTCTTTATAAGTGTATGCTCGTTATAATTGTCATAAGTATAGTCGTTTCTTTCACGTTCTCATTACATCCGGAAGAGACTAGTTTTTATTGCCATTTTCCGTGTTGTATTTCTATGTCACTGAAAAAATCTCTTTTAAGATAATAATATAATTACTTCAATATTTATTCATGATATGAATTTTTAAAATGTATCTGTATGTATAATATATTAAATTCTCGCAGTCACAATTAGGAAATATGTTCGTGCTAATTTTGATTTGTGAATATATGTATTATAATTCTATGGAGGTGAATAATATAATTTCTCGGAGTTTTCTACAAAACTCGAGACTCTTTTTACCTGCACGCAATTGGTCTAAATGATTCAGTTTGACGTATCAATTGACCACAAGCCGTCAAATGCATTGCGTACGTGGAAAATAGAGAAAGATAATCGTTACGCGATTATAGTTGACGCCGACGAGACGCGATTTTAATAGTTTCGTGCGAAGTCGAGAATGCAATTTAAATTCTTTGCGATGCTGCAATTCCGGCGATGCGATCGTCGACGAAACCAATGCAAAAGAAACCGCAACAAATCGCTCCATTCGATTTAATTATCCATTTACAAAGTTGTGGCATTAATAATACAGTCACGTTCTTCCTGATGGGAAAAATAATTTTTCTCTCACCTCAAATGTGTCGGTTATATACCTTCAAAGAAAGGTACTTATTTTCTTTTTAGATTCAATTTAACCTCCGCACTTTTTCATTTTTATAAAATACAAATTTTTCTCGAATTTAATGACAGTCATCATAATGTTTGACTAACAGATTACTTTCAAGGAAATGAATACCTCGTCACCAGAGTTTTTTGTTGCAAAGACGTCTAGTGATTATTTTAATGTTCTCGTCGGCCACAGCAAAAAGAGTTTAGCTTATTAAGCAAATACTGAAAACGAAGTTTTTTCTTCTCTGAAAATTACTCTGCAAAGATTCAATGTGTCGAGGACTAATGGTTAAAAAATTAAGATCCTGAGGATTTATAAGAAGAGTTTAATCGTGTGTTTTGTCGATGGTCTCTTCCGTCAGAGTAAAAAATATTTGTCTAATACATTCTGTTGATAAAACGAATTTTTTTGACCTGCCCTAAAGTCTCTTATAAATTAACGCAGTGTGAACTTGATTTCTTATATCAATAACTGACTTTATCTCTTTTCCTTTCGAGAACCGTCACACTCAATCGGACACATCATCGACTCAATAAATCACTCTTCAGTGATGCGGTAACGGGGAGTTTCGTGTTTTGGCTCGCGCCACGGGTGGTTGGCACCCCTGGTGGGTTCTTCGTCATCGCATAGTCGCCTTTCGTGGACTCCACGTCAGCAAAAGCGGGGGCAAGAATTTTGTGATACGATAAAGTCGAGAAGGTGTCGGTCACGAATGCTGTTTAAAATTTTACGATTAGAAATCTCTCCTTGGAATGCCATTAAGAAGGTTTAAAACTTTGTGTGCGTTCAAAAATCCAATTGTAGAACATTAGAGAAAAAGAAATAAAAAAGCTATAATAAAGGAAAGCAAATTATAAAACGATAATAAAGTTGTTAAAGATTTGCATTTACTTCCTCCACTTCGAAAATACAAGACAACTTTCTGAATTAGAGACTATAGAGTGAACCAGTTAATGAAGTTTAATCAAAAAGAAGTGAGATAGTTTAATACCAGCCCCGGATCTAGGGAGGGGGCAAACCGGGGCGCCTGCCCCGGGCGGCAATTTCAGGGGCGCAAAATTCATATGTCTAAAAAAATGTTTGATTAAAGCGCCTATTATCCAGGGCGCCAATGTCAAATTTTTGCCCCGGTTCGATCAAATCGTAGATCCGGTACTGTTTAATATACCTAGAAATTAGCACAAACAAAAAATGAGTCCAATCAGCAAACAAATGATCTTCGCAGGTTTTTTTATTTTCTAATAATACTTTTTGACTCGAGGCCTGTGCTTTTTTTCTCTTGTATATAAGTAAGATTGTATATAAAGTAAGTTTCACGAGTGTATTGGATAACCATATTGGATAACCATGTCTAGTTCATTGAATGACGATGCGGCGATGATACGTCACGATAATGGATCGTAATTCGTCGAGGTTGCGCGAGGAACATTGTTTGCCACGTAGAAGAGGGGATTCTTCACTTTTCAATTATCGAGCCTGCACTTGGTATTATAATCTCGGTACAAGCACACAGACCAGCTGATATATCTGCCAAATTGATGCTTTTTGACTTGTGGGTCGGGGCATTTTATGTTCGCGAGGCACGACTATTGGTATTATCTATAAATAACTACCGTTGCGATCTCGATCAACAGTTACACGTGTTTACAGAGACTTATGGTAGACTTTATTGATTAACTTGGAATCTTCGTAATTTTTCAATTCTCCGAATTTTTAAGCCAAAGGTCGCAGTGATAGATTCTTTCGGTTGACATATTCACACTTAAGGCGAGTCTGGTTCGAAGCGATCAATCATAACTCAAGAACGGTTTTGCTATAGGACATGGATGAAGAATAGCAGCCATTTTGTCACCCTAAACATCTGCCGTTTAGAAAATGCATTCACAAATATGAAATGAGACAAGTTAGGGGTCGCGAAGATTTAATTTACACTTCACTATAGTAACAAAGCCTATATACTATGAAAAAGATCAGGAATCGTGTAATCACCAGTAAGAAGGATCAATGTGAAGAATTTACAAATCTCTCTTTCCTTAATTTCGCCGAGTGAGAGAATAGGGAAAGAGAAGATGCTTTCTGGAGATTTATGGAGGCCAGTCCTCGTTTTCCAGATCGTTTTTCGGACAATGGAGAACAACGTTACATGTTTCGTAAGAGGCTGTGGTTGGTATGAAAACAAGAACACCCGGGGACAAATTAGGTTGACATCCTCGGGGCATCCGGTTGGCAGGAATATAGGTGCTCCTCAGGTAACCCGCTTAGGTCACATAAAAAGGCCACAAGCTCCTTTTGATCCCTACTGTGCGACGAATGGATGAACGAGCTCTCTCTGTTCGCTTCGCAGTCCATTGTCGCTCTCGAAAATGTCAGCGGAGCGACGCTTAAATTTTAAAAGGACACTCTTTAGCGTGGAATCGGATTATAGGATTATCTGAGGCCCCACTGGAAAAGTGAAGTGGAGCGAGAATTCCAAAATTCGGAAACGGCAAAATTTCTTTGCGCAACTAAAGTGCTCTAAAGCGAGCTCTAAAGTGGAGTATTTTTTTCTTCAGGACGTTTCAAAGAAAATTTTAAAGGACATAGGTTATTCTCATTGAAATAAATTAGCTTTGACTATTATCAGCGAGATTATCAGTATATGTAAAATTGTAACACATGTTCTGAATACATGTATTGGAAGCTTCCAACAGAAATTTTTTAACAGTGTTGAAGATGGTGCTGGAAATAGAAGAAACTGTTTGATAAATCAGAGATCAAATTCACATATGATGTTTCACCGAAACAGAAGCTGGTAAAAAAGGGAGGGAAAATATATTTTTCGGGATCGGGAGCAGGAATTCGGGCGGCATCGGGTGACGAAAGGAAGTAGAGATCATGTTGCATCCCACGCATCCTGTCAAGTGGATCCTCCGGGCCACAAAAGAGATCAGATAAATAATTGGCTCGCAGGACTCAGGTAGGGTTCCTTTGAAGCTCGAGAACCTTACGCAAGAATCTTTGTACTAGGGACACTTGATACATTCCGAGTGCTACTTGAATTACGAGAAAAAACTGAAACTCTTGGGATTTTCACAATATTTAGAAAGATAGCTAATTTATAAGAAAAAGAAAAAGGAGAGTTGCTGCACTTATGATATAATGTTTCAAAATTAGATTATGAGTTAAAAAGTGTTGTCGTTAAGTGGTGAGCTAAAGACCTATATGAAGTCATGAATAAGCAATGAAGGATAAAGCATGGTGTAGCGCAAATCCGTGATTCTTATTAAGAACAGTGATATAGGGAATATAGCATAAAATACCTTCATAGTTAGCTCATAAGAAGTCTTGAATGAATTATGGCTCTAGCAGAAGGGAAGGTTTTGCGTAAGAAATTAGTAAAGTACACTACAAAGTGTGATACAAATTGTTATTGAAGGCCTGGAACGGAAATAATCATATGAAGATGATAAAAACCTTGTCTCCTTTGACAAGGAGCAGATTTTGAAAGAGTCAAGAGATGACAATGAAGCTGCATAAAAGTTCATAAGGGAATCAAATTATCTCTGAGCAGCTGCTTTTTTTATGCTTCAGAAAGTGATTTCTTTCCAATTCTGCGAACTGTCTATTGGTTATCGATGGATCATGCCGCGGGCTATTATAAAGTCCGGCAAGGGAGAACGATGACGTAAGAATTAAGGCGGAGGACTGAAGAAAAAGATGGTTCAGCTAAAAGAGATCGAAAAAAGTGCGACACGCACGTGTGTCGCGACGTCCGGTGGTAGGGGCTTTCCGCCAAGATTAATTTTCGGCGGAGTATATAGAGAGGAGACTTCTCTACGCACTTAATTAATATTCTTATGCCTCTTTTTGATGCCACGGATTTAATTACTTTTTTACATTGACTCGTAAATCATCGAGGGACCTTATGCCGAGTCATAAAATAAAATTCTGTTTGAGGAGCGCGAACGAGAAGCTGAACACGTGTTTTCTGAAAGAGGGATCTAGAGCGAGTGGTATACTAGAAACTAGAAGTATAGATCCTAGATCTGGGTTTTTAGAATTCAGAGTGAGGGTGGACCAACTACCGTTCCAGTCAAAACACAAATGGATAATCCAGGGATCATCTAAAGGACGTTCAAATACTAAAGATTATAGTCTGGAAGTGGCTGGTGTTTTGTCGAAAAGAGGATTTTTGGGAAGAAAGAAAGAATTCCATACGATTCTTTTCAAAATTTTCAGCATCAAGGGTTGTGGTACACGGTATGCTGATTTTCAGTTTCTGATGCATGGCTATCAGCTGATGTGGTATTGATCAGCTGCAGCACTGCTATTGATGACAATTTTAGGGTATCAAACTGATCAGAATCATCAGAAGCCAGATGAAATTCTGGACACAAGAACCATCCTGATGGACGAACCTAGTAATTATCCAAATATCTTACTGATACGAAAGTTACCATCGTTAATAGACACGATGACTATCCAGTAGAAGAGGCAATCACGATAAGGATCAGGAGCACCGCACAAAGAAATAGCTAATTCGAAGACACTTGGCATTGAAGGAGCAGGTACTAATTTGCCGACAGGACGGTCGATCTTATCCAGCTTGATCGGACCTTCGAGAGGTGACAAGTCAGACAGTAGCACCTGATGTTCAAGATGTTAGATTCTGGGTTTTACCTGTCGGGATTAAGATACCTATCTGAGGCTGGGAAGTGGGCAATTGTCCTTATCCAAATTTCGGGGTCTTCGGCACAATTGACGTCCCGACGCGTCGGATGACTTGGTATTTGATATTACTTGTACTCCCAATGGTGATTATCAATAAATTACGTTGTTATCGCGAACCCATTGGGCAACTTCACCTCTCTTGATTTTCCACAACACTGAGAACGTAGGAAATGGCACTCACCACATGACCATGAATTGGTGACTTGATGGTTTGTAGTTGAGGGTAGAGCTGACCAGCGGCCGCTGGTCCCATGTCTGTCAGCATCTCGTGGTAGACCTCTTTCAGGAGGTCTGGCTTCCCAAGAGGAAGCAAACTTTAACAAATCTTCAGCAAAAATCTTTCGCTCGAATCTTCGTAAATTAGAAATTGGTTTCTTTATCACAGTCCGAAAATAAGAAGACCGTCGGCTTTTGGAACACTAGCGACGGTGATGTTGGGCGCGTGGAAAAAAACGGTTCAACTGGGGAACCGGTTAGCGTGGTTCCCGCTCTTCGCCCCGTGACAGACTGCCGGGCAACGGATCGGGTTCGCCTCAACGAAACACGTCCGGGTAGGGCTGGTAGTAGGGAATGTGCCTGCTGCGACCTCCAGGCAAAAAGGGGGCCGAACTCTGGGGCGGGTGTACGAAGAATAGGGTGCCGCCCCTATCCGCCCCTGAGCAAAACCCACTTCGACTTTCGCTCCCCTCCAGAGTGTTATTTTCAGCAAACCGTAATTTAACCGTGAAATGCGCGCGCACTTCGCAACCAAGATATGCTCAAACAGGGGGGGAGGCACGCGCACCGACTTATCTTTCCCGCCTCTTCGCAACTTCCCCACTCTTTTATAACCCGCTGCTGAGTCCAGTTTTTCTTTTTTTTCGCAGTTTCGTTCCTCGTTTTTCTTTTACTACTTTACATAGTGTGTAGAGGTAACATGAATCGAGGATTTTTGTACTGAGGGGTAATTGTTAGTTTCCTTGGTTCCCTTTATGAGTGATTGGAGTAATTTAACAGGGTGATGGACTCATTGGGCTTCTAGTTTAGGTGGTCTTGTTTCTTGAGGGAAATTGGAAACTGAAAATGTGGATTATAAGTGATGGACAATACATGAGGGAAGGTTGAAAAAAAAGGTTTGAAAAAGGACTTTTGATAAGAGGGATGAAAAATGGGTTTAGGAAGGGGGGGGGTGCAAAAGATATTTAGAAAAGATATTTAGAAATGTGGATTGAAAAGAAACTTGGAAAAGCGTAAAAGTTCCTCGAACACGCAGAAAAAAAATCTGTTGAATCTACATAAAAATCTGTAGAATTTACAGATTTAATCTGCTGGAATAGGGACATCAGATTATTTCTGTAGATTCTACAGAAAATTTTTGTTAGCCAAATCTTTTAAATTTACAGATAAAATCTGTTGAATCTACAGAAAAATCTGTAAATTCTACAGAAAAAATCTGTAGATTCTCCAGATAAAATCTATAAATTCTACAGATAAAATTTGTATATTTTACATTTACAGATTTTTTGTTCTTTCAAACATAAAAATAAATGCCTTAGAAACAATTATTAATTAGGAACATGGCTTATTCGTATGGATATATTTATAGCCAATCGATATTTGTAAATTTTAACGTATATATAACAAATAAAATTTCGCACGCAACGCTGGGGGGAATCGAACGCACGACCTATGGGACGATAGGGGTTAAAAAATGAGTTTGAAAAATGATTTTGTGTAAGAGCTTGGAGAAGTAGAAATTAAAAAAATATTCCCCCGATTTCTTGATACTTATTTATTTCTTGGCACTATTTCGAACTAAATCCCATATTACAACAAAGCCTTGCTTGAAAGTGTGCTGATTAATTAATGTCAAATAAGGCATATTTTCCATGTGCACTATCATTCCTGGAATATGATAAAAACGCTAACCCTCTCGTATTAATAATGTAATAGCTTTCGAGTTACCTTATGATTTTCACAGAAAGGGGCGTCAAATATTCACAAGATAACGACTTGCTATAGACTCCATTAAATTCTTGAATATCATGCGATATCAGACGTGCACGAGACCTTATAAGGTAAAGTCGAGGAACCTGAACAAGCACTATATGAATGATCTCATAAGCTTCTAATGTGTTTTTAATCGGAGAGTTTGAATTTCAAATGGTATCGACTCAGTCTTGTTACTATACAGAAACACTCAGCAGGACGGCCCGATGAGAGACGGGGTCAATTACTACTTTTAGTTTATGTGGCGTAACTATACATTAATTCGAAATTAAGGAGGTTATTGACCACACAACACATCATCTAAAATTAAGTCAAATATTCCGTTCTTTACTTAAGGTACCAACTCAATATTTCATTTAGATTCATCAAAGTATAATACAAATGATATATCTAATTACAAAAATCTTCATTAAAGTGTATAATTGACAGTCTTGACAATGATTGAAGATCGAAATCTATAAATTCTTTAAGTTCTAATTGAATAGTAAAAGAACAATGAAAGTAGAATTAAAGTCTCGTTAAAATAAATATCAAATCTCTTCATGAATGAAATATAGAAATATCGTCTAAAGTCTACGCCAGTGATAGATTGCTTTGTTATATAGACACAAGTCTCCATCGCATTAGGACCTAACTTTTTTAATGAAAGAAAAGACAGTGGCGCCACAATGAATCCAACATCCATACCTGGACCATTCATAACCATTCATCGTCTGATCGTTAAAAGAAAACCAGAGGTTAATGGTGTCCTCGATTTCCAGGGTCCATTTATGGACATCCTACCATTTACGCTACAAATTGCATCACCTAATAAATTACCTTCAGAGAAAAAAATTTTCCAGCATTCCGTGATTATTATATACTCTCAGCTGATGAAAAAACTTAAAGAAATCTTTTGTTAATCACTCTATTATGGATTGCTGTGAATACCTTAATTTATTCTAATTATGTTATCAAAATAAAAGTTTCTTATCAGAGGACAAATCGAAATGATTAGAGCAGCAAGGATTTGATAAAATATTATTTTCCTTGAAAAGAACAGTCTTGCGATGCCTTATGCATTATTTCTATCTCTGCTCTATACGAAATGCGATGATGTGAGCATCGCGTGTCACTCCCTAACAAAAGGGTGTGAACCAGATCCACCCCTCCAAAGAATATAAAGAAGTGGAAGGGCGAGGTGTTACATGAGAAAAGGGATGTTTTATATTTGCTGGCAACGAGGTAGAGATTAAGGCTCGTTTTGAAAGCAATGGACGTCAGATATTACAGGGTGTCTCGTGAAAACCTATCATCATGAAATACCACCACTCTTACTAATTAAAGTGCACGTAAACGTTTACATTGCATGGCTCAACAAAAACTCTTAACCCTGAAATGCATTTTCTTATACTTCACAGTTTCTTCCTCCCTTTACGGAAGAAAATAAATATTTCCTTATCATTTCAACGAAAAGTGTTTGGTTATTGAATGATGCTCTGAGAGAAAATTTTAGTACTTTTCTATAAGTACTGCAATATGATTCTTGTATTATTCGATATTCAATCCATGATTGCTGCTATCACCTGGTGGGAGTGCGTGGGTGTTTACATCACGAATGAGGGATGTAATACATAGGCATTGTTGAGACGGAATAGAATGATACCTTGTGGTATAGAACCCGTCCTCCTTCAGGGAGTTTATATCCACGATTTATAGATATCATTATAAACGAATGCTATAGAAGCAGAAGAAAGAAGTTACACCAAGGGTGCTTTTTTATCTCACAACAAATTTTTATAGATTCTATCACTGTGTCGAATCAGCAGTAATTGGATTCTATAATAGTCAGGAAATATTATTACGAGACTGAGTAGATTTTCCGCACTAAATAACGCTATTTTTTTCTGTTCAAACATTGTAACCGGCCCTCCTAAAAGATTTCATAACAGAAAAAGAGACTCGAAACTGAATCCATATAATTTTCGAGTCAATGGTGCTTAATTACGAAAAATTGTTTAAAAACAATGCTTAAAGACTGGTAGCGTGACAAATAAATCTCTATGTTTGAAAACAGTGCTTATTGAAGGCGGGGTAAAAAATGATGCCACGAAGCACGCGTACAGCGTGACTGAGTTTCGTGTTAAAATCCTCCTTAATACCTAGCGATCTCGTCCGAGGATCGACGTGATCTATACTTATCGACTTCTGTGGATGAGATCGCGCGCGCGATCGACTTTCAATGATGGATCGTTGATTGGCAGACACAGTCTCCGGGGTTGAAAGGGAAAATGGGCATCGGGTTGTGGGGGCGGATAATAACAGGGCGGCATATATCTGACTAGCGAAGATGGCTTCGACCCGACTTTGGGCCCCTTTTGCCTTTTGCCTCTTGCCTCTTGCCATGTGGCCATCGAGAGATGCTGATGGACTAATAATTACTAAAAACGAGTCCGTATCCCACGAGCTCATCGAAAATGATGGTCCGCATCGCCTATTCAAGAATCAGACGAGATCGTCTCCTAGCGGGACATTAATAATAATATCGCGAACGGCCATTGAATTAACATATCTTATAGCCCTATTAGCAATATTAATTTGAATAATATTGTCAGTTTTACCCTTTTGACCAATTACATTAATTATCGCTAATTTCAATATTTCAAGTTCACAAAAAAATGAATTCTTCATTCACGTTCTGAATCACAATTTGTATACAATTCTGCTATACTTTTTCCTACCTGGAAAGCAAACTTTGTCTTTGTTTTACAGTAATTTGCAATTACAATTTTTTTATTTATCGCTAATTGCGAGGTAAGAAGTCAGGAATAATGTTGCATCTTCGCAGAGGGTATAGGTATACGAATTCATTACTCTTCGTACGAGGCAGCGAGTTTTCTCGTTACAACGTGGATATTACATTCACCTAATTCGTGACCGGAAATGATGCGAGTGACGTGCTCACTTATACGTATCTGCACGTCGACAAGAACGCGGAGTTCCGTTCTGATGCTCAATTATGCATTCCCTGCTTATGATTTTATGATTACAGCTCTGGATCTCATAAATTCAGTCGGATTACTGGATTGGCTGACGAGGAACTGTTCGCTTCGAGTCATCTGCATTTGTAGAATGACTTCTTCAGATTGAACTTCAGAACTATTACAAATTCAGAAACAATTACGAAAGTTCACATTCTGAAATTGCCCAACATTTTCAATAAGGGAACATTTTTCTCCACTTTCAACGGATTTATAGCTGTAGGTCTCTAAAATACATTTGTCCGTGCAGCTCTAATTTTTCCCGAGTAGAAAATAATGTCAGATTTCGAGCAAGATATGGTTTATTACAACGAGAGAAAGAAATATAAATCTCTTCTAGCAAGCGAGTTTACTTAATCGACCCGCCTACAGGGAATTAAATATGGCAAACGACACAATTTGATTTGTGACGTGTGTCCATACAGTGAGATAATTTTCTACGTATATGGGCGATTGTCTCATTCAATGGGAATTATTGCTGTCATATCTCTGAATAACAAAGCGTCATTAGTTCTGCGAAGCCATGATTGCTGTTACATAGTGCAAAGTACACACAGAACGCAAAATATGACTTATAAAAGAAAGGGTACAACAATAATTGCACTCACTCGATTATCTAAAATCTCCCATCATGCTTTACCCATTACGTTTTTTTCGTGGTTATTATTACCTTTGCAACTTTGCCCATTTGTCAAAGTGAATTCTATTTTGACGAATAATGTCTTTTTAAAAAGTTTGTTTGAGGGTTTATATTTATAAATTGCAATACAGTAAGTTCGCAAACGTGATGAAACAATTTTCATTAGAGGCTATAAATATGATGCGTTGAAAGAGAATTTGAAAGATAAAATTCCCGCAAGGGGTGGGAACGCGAAACTCTTCTGAAGCTTTTAAGGCCGATCTCCATAGGAAGTCATGCAGTTGTTCGAAACACCCCGTGAAATAAGGCAAAGAGAACTCGTCCGAGACTGATTTACGAACTCGTTGCCGAGTTCTGCTTTCGGACGTGTGTACTCGCGTCTTGTCTACAGCGCGAGTCCAGATTTATGGGGTGTTCTTTAGGAGACCCCATAACTCTCCTGAGAGTTTCGTTTTTTCAAGGATTTTATAGTTGGTGCTCGATCCGTAATAACCTTTCTGACGAGGATCATGAGACTTCTTTTAATTTTGTCTTTCGTCGAAACATTCAAAATTAAAATTCAATCCCACACTGAAAAAACTGTTTGGTTTGCACATCAAAACTTTTTGTTGCAACAAAAATTGTCGGTTGTGCCAACCGAATTTTTGTTGAACCAACCAAAGTTTCTTTAATTCAACCAAAACCGAGATTTTGTTGGTATAAATTAATCTTCTTGGTTCAACAAAAGGTTTGTTGAAAGAAACCAGATTTGGTTGGCACAACCAAACAATTTTTGTTGCTTCAATAGCAACCAAACGTTTTGTTGTCCGAACCAAACAGTTTTCTCAGTGTGTGCTGAAATATTCAACAGGAAGGACCATATCACTTATTTTCAATCCCATGAAATATTGTTACAGACTCTCGAAAACATAGAAAACAACTAAATAATGGATATTAAAAATGCTCTATGTATGAAATAGAGACATTAATCTTAGGAATTGTAAGCTCACTGCAAAGGGGTTACATGTGCACGAAGCTTGTATAATTACTGATAATAGTGATAATAACAGGCGCTCAAGCAATAAGAGGTTCATAAAGACGATTAAGTGTATACTTCGTGATGCATATGAAGCAGATAATGTAGAAATATGGCTAATTGTTCCAGAAAAAGCTGCTACTTCCAGAAAAACCTACAAAGATTAAAATAATTAAGCCTCTAAACTAAGAAACCCTTTTCTATCTTTTAGCTTAATTTTTCTTATCTCTTACATAATTATCGCTCAAAACATAAAGCAGAAAGATGAATTCCCCGCGATAGTAAAATCGATCGCTTGTCTGCTTATTTCTCTGAGAACTTTATCAGGAGGAACTCTAGTTTGGGATGGAATCTGATAGAGGTGGAAAATATTGAAAGGAAGCACATTAGGCTTCCCCGGACTGCCGACAAATTCGCGCGCATGTTCGCTGCGAAGTTGAGATTGCAAAATGACGTGCAAACTGAGGGACGCCCTCGACCGCCCCCTGGCAATACGGTAATCACTATAATTACGTATCGAGCCCTTATATTAATATCCCCCAGCTACGTCTCTCTTCTCGCCGATTCGTTCATTCCTCGCTTCATGAAAACACCATTTTTGCGACCTTTCACGCGAACCAATAAATATGGATTTATTCGCACGTGAGCATTCGACATCCTAATGAGAAGCGAGAGGCAACTTTCATTATTTTTAAGACACTAACACACACACACTGATATTAACCACGCGAACTTTTTCACGCGCTACGAAACTAAAGTCAAAAATTTGCGTGTAAGGGCCCTTAAAATTTCAATTTTCAGAATTCTCCGCCGAACGAACAAGCAATCCTTCGACGTTTATTTTTTACTGCTTCCGGGTAACTCCCTCCGTGAGTTTTAAAATATAAATAAAAAAGAGACTCACACGTTAAACTCCATAAAAGGAAGAAATTTCTGCATGCCTACGTTTGTGAAGTATAAGTTATTAGTGAAAGCGGAGGTTCGATTCCCTCGACTTTCATTTTTTTTTTGGGTAAGGTAATAAAATATAATATTGCTGATAATGAATTTAGTTAATTAAATTAAATTAATGGCTGTGTCAAAATTAGAAGTTAGAGACTTGCGAAATTTTTGAGAGCAGGTGGGTGAGTTATTTGATGACTAGTTTGGTGGGAAAACAGTGGCAGGCTGCTCAATCGAATTGACAGATCCAATTGGCAGTTGGCCAAATTAGATTTTCGTGAGTGAATTGGCAGTGCGTGAAGGAGAATTGAGGGCGGGTAGATTTTGATATTGGTCGTTATAGATGCCGGGAGATGAACAATTAAGGAAGGGGTGGTTCTGATCCGCCCAGGACGCCGTCGCCAAAGGGCTCGTCCTGTCGATCGAGGAATCCTGTCAAATATTCGTTAGAGAACTTTTCAAAATTTTAAATGACGGGGGTTGGACCCTAAACACCTTTCAACCACCGATTGATTGGCAGAAGTTGAATCAGACGTTTCTCTAAACAAAGATAAAGGACTGTCTATACAAAATATTTTCCTCCCACAAATTATCTAAATTGGGATACATATCATTTACAAAACACGACTTAAATTGAAATCCGACTTTTAGGGGTGATAATTTTCTACATGAATACGAGCATGAATGTGAATTTGAGTTTTGAAATCTTTTCAAATGTCAGACATATGTGACTACTCGAATGACCAACATCAGTTTAAGAAAGATTCAAGTTACACTTAAATTTTTCCTCAGCAATTAGAGTTTAGAGTTAATTAGAGTTTCAGTGATTTTAGAACCAATTATTCATATCGGAGGAAATAACATTGTAGGAAAGTCTTTGAAATAGTTAGTCTTATTGTAGGGGAAGTTAGGATAATAACTAGTGTTCAAATAATCAAAAGTCAAGAAATTGGTTTCTAACAATCCTATAGAGGACAATTACTGAGAGATTCTTCAAAAATCCAGAATATTGTATATTCAACTACCGAAAGAGAGGACCATTGTTTAAAAGCGTGGTGAGATTACCTCAAGATACTCTGTATCCGTCGAGTGATGACCCTGCTGGGGAACACTCGTCATGATCATCGCATTTTGAGGATGTGGTTGTGGATACTGATAAGCACAATTCATCTTCTCAGCTGTCTGCAATGGCTTGAAAAAATTCACGAACCAAGCACAGATTATCTATTCACTGATATAAAACTCCACTCCTGACAACACGAATTCACTCCATGAACTAAGATCCTATTCCATGATCAAGTTTCGGATTTCTCATTCCAGGAGACAGTCGGAAACAGTCTTCAGCTTACGAAATGGCACTAATTGTAAGCGTAGAAACGTTTCCTCTTTCACAAAGCATACCTCGTCACAGCGTGATTCCAACACTTTGAAGAAACAATATGAACAAAGTACTTATCATGCCTGAATGATCCCTCTCCCTTGTTCTCCGGCACGAGCCAGTTCCACTGCAAGAAAAAGCACTCAACTGTTATGTGCTTCGTGCAGCTTAACACCATCGATCGTGGCGATGGTGCAACGAACACGGAAGGAGAAACAATTAAAATGGTGCGCCTCTCGGCGGGCAACAATTATAACTGAGGTTTTTCGTTCATCCGTGCAGCACCCAGCGGAGGCGGATCTTCCCCTTTACTCGTATGGGTGCTCCTTTTGTCCGTGTATGTATGCGCGTGCGAAGGAGAAAGAAAGCAATAATGTGTGTGTGATTTTTTAAGTGAACACATGTCCTAAAGCAACACATACACAGATATGTCGAATTGTGTGTGGGAAGCCGGTGAAAGTGGAGATGGTATGAAGAGTGCGTGGAGGATTCAAGTTGCGAGTATGTTACCAACGGAGAAGGTGTTGTTATGGTGGGGTAGGCAGCCCGCCCTCGCTGTACGGGGCCGTCTTCCCATACCCCCGTTGATGCGATCGCCTAATCCGTGTGGCAACCCCAACCACCCTCTCTTTTCTCTCCCCCCACCAACAGCCCTCTTGCTCTCGGCCAATTAAAATCTTTCGCGATCACGTGGTGCCCTTTCGGGGTCACTCGGAACGAGTCTCTTCTTCGCTCTACTCCTTTTCGCGACCCCGTGAGAAATCCGACACGAAAGATGACACAGTTTATGGCTTTTTTATTGGGGATTTTATCGGGGTTTGATAAAGCTACTGTTCGTGAAGAAGTTTAAGTTTTATATCTATATAGATTTATATCTATATAGTTTTATATCTATATTCATGTGTGAAAAATTAGAATCTGTAATATAAATTTTAATTTGAAAAAAAAAATTCTTAAAAAAAAAGACGAACATCAAATTCTATGGGGTGTAGAACTACCCGAAAATTTCTAGCTCTTTGGAACCGTTTTTTGAGTACTCGAAAGTTTGGAAAGGGGATGGAAAGTTTAGACTAGAGGGTAAAGAACGGATTGGAAAAGTAGTTTGGAAAAGAGGGTGGAAATTTTATTCTGGTTAAATTATAACAATCGCGAGATTTTTTGCAATGCAACTTATTAAAGCAATGCTTTTTTATAAGAAAATCCTGGGTTGTATTATGACAAGCTTCATTCAGGGGAATTAATTACGAAGCTAGCGAGTAACTTATAAGCGGAGTTATTAAGTTGTCAGCGCTTTTATGAATTGCCCGTCTAATACATGGAAGTATTAGGCAATACTACTTGGCGATATTACATGCATGATAATGCGACATTTGCGGGACCAATATAGAATGTCGACGTTACTTTCTACCTCGGAGACTGGATTCTGATAGGTCAGCGTGTCACGCCATTGCGTGATCATGGAGCCCTTTGAAAAAGAGTGTATGAGTATGATAATAGTGGCTGAAACTATGCACACTTTAATATGCATTATGTGCCTCATCTGAATACGAAATAATTTTTAGTATGCGTGCAATTAATATTCGCATCATGCCAACGCGGACTATAATTTCAGTCGATGCCCACAATCTTTATTAAATTACTCGATTGTATAATTCGCAATTGATTCGTTTTGAATTCTAATTGAGCCACTTTCTACCTCCTTCTTTTTTAAAATAATCAATTGTTTATTCCACAGTAAAGAAGATTAAAAACAATGAGAAATAGAGATACTATGCTTCGAAGATGATATGTAATTGTAATTGCAATTGTAAATGTAATTATAAATTTATCATCTTGAATAGAGACACTAAGTTTTTTTTATCAGAACACAGATCGGTGAAATGTAAAGACGCTCGTCATGTTCTAGCTGCAATTTTCAGAGTGAGATAATCTTTGTATTTTCACTCGCTGTGAAAATGAACGTTAATTGAGCAAGATTATCTGTCCGGAGTTAAAAGGTGTGACGTGTTGTGAAAGTAATTACATATTGACGTGGAAAATCTAATACGCACCAGACCTATTGATTAAATCATAAACAAGCGATGGCTTTAGACAATAGAAAATTCAGTCCTAAAATATTATGATAAGATTGCTGATCAAATATTGTTAAAACCCCGATTTTATAAAAGAATGTGGATCTTTTTTTCTGTCATGGTGTGGGTGATGTGCCAAATGGGTGTAAGTGGTTGGATCACTGAATGAATGAATGAATGAATGAAACGATCGTGCAAGATCGAGGCTTGGGTGAGCGGATAGTCGATGAATGGATTCTTATTCTTTCGTCAACTATTCTCATCGGCGAGTAACTTGATACAGTGGGAATCGTGTGATTTCCATTCATTTTTTCGCTCATTCACTACAATGTTGAGGAAGGACCGAAAGGATTATTTCAAGACGTTGAGGGTGCCTCGATCTTAAAGATATGCCGACATCTTCCCACAGGATAAAACAAAAATGTAACGCGAAAGTCCTTTCGCAGACATTCTTTATTGAGTTCTTTATAATTTCGCACGAGTCTGCATAACAAAAATTCAAATTGATCGAATTAGGGTTCTAAAGAGAGAAGTTCTTTCAAAGCATTAAGTTCATTTCAAAATCGGGAGCATTATCTCATATCTGCTAAATCATTAATTATAATTAGAGATACAAGCGAGGACCTGTGGCTCAGATAGTAGCGTCCTTGGATTATTCTCTTGTGTGAAAATCGTATAACCATGTTTACGTGGGTTCGAATCTCAACAGCGAGAACGAAGAAATACGAGATTTCGAAAATGATTTGTCCCTATATAATAATTTCACACTTAACATGTTTCTGTTCCTTAAGCATCATCAGTTTCTTGTTTTTCAGCTTTTCACAGCTTCCTCTGAGTGATATATATTTTTTACTTTCGGCAATCCACGAACTAGAATAAGGTACATCATCGCAATAATTTTCTTATTCGTGACATAGAATTCCCTCTCGAGCTATATTTTAACCCTCGGATCGACTTTTTTACCATTTCCCGGTGAACCGGTGAAACGAATGTTTCCGTTTCCGGGCGTAAAGCAGAGGGTGCTCGAAGGTTTTTCGCACATTTGTCGTGATTCGATACCCTCGCTTAAAGTATTCTCGACTTCTAAAATCGAGGAAGAAAAAATCCCAGAATTGAGCATCTTTAAAAAATTAGTCTGAACTATTTTTTAGACTCCAAAAGAATCAAAAATCCATGTAATCTCGAGATTTTAAATTTTCGACAATTTCGAAACGCAAAAGCAAAAAAATTAAAATTGCACCTTTCCACTCCTGAAATATTCCTTCCTTTATATTTTTTTTCACAAGCAGCCACAAGAATGGAGTGTAGATTTACGACTTATCTTTCTTGAAGTCAGACTTGAGAAGTCGATTAGTCGGAACGCCACCCTTAGAAACTTTAAAGTTTTAATTGCAGCGAGTTTAGAGGGAGGCTATTATTCTTTCTCTCCGCGGTAAAAGCGCGTAACAGCTTCACCGCAACTGGCCTTCTCTCTTTTTCCTCTCAATATTTATCTCGGTTACCACATGTATCCGTCCTTCTCTTCTAAGACTCGAACAGATATAATAACAGAGCGCGTCCATCCGCGCTTAAAAGAAACGACCGTTCTTTTCTTTTCGTCCGTCGGTCTGTCCGTCCAACGTTCATCCATGGCCCACGTCTGGTAATTTTATATCCACGAGCCAAGTTAAGTCTGACTGGCCCGATTTTTCATCTCCCCCTTTTTTTCTGATACACATATATGCCTCTTTTTGTTGGTCGCGATCTCATTAATCTTAGCCATAACGCGACGCGAGGCCCTTTCGTATAATTTTTTGGAAAAGCGTCAGGCGCCACCTGGCCGGATGTAGATATCCATCTGCCTAAAGAGGCAGATTGCCATACACTCGATTATACCACTCGATCCTTCGAAAATGAGGATCCTCTTTTTCTCCACCGTGTCCTCGATTATCAACGAGTCTAATTAATCAGCCTTCTATGTATAGAGTGTATATATTATAAATTCTTTCCTCTAAACTATACCTCCATATTATAACTTAATAATAAGCCTCTTATTTTATATTAAAATACGAAAAGCATCGCCTCTCATAAACACTTTTAATTGAAATGTCAGCTTCGCACTCTTTACGGCTAGATTTTATCCAGCATCTTTGACTTTACCGGTCTTTAATCATTTTCAAGTTCGTGCTTGTATAGTATTATTTGCAAAGTTAATTAAGCAAACAGGAAAAGTAGGATATAGACTCGAAGATCATTCTGTGATAAGGCAATTTGGTTATCTCATTAAAGCTTTTATTGAAACCCTTCACTTAATTAAAAATGTTTCGCGCAAAGTTGAACGCCATCCTTTAATTAATGGTTATGAGTTCTGGTACGCGTAATCGAATCGAAGCAGAAATTACTTTGGAACTATATTCTCGAGGAGAATTTACTTTGAATTTAATTCGAAGGGATCATTTATCTCCATTGAGAAAAAATATACGCATTTATCAATGAAAGTTAATTAATTCAATCGAATCTTCTCTTTCGGGGATAATTCATCTTTAATAATTATAAAAGAAGAAAGAAAAATTAAAAAATCAGCTAAAGTACGAAAATTATATGACAAACGTCAAGTAGGTGATGACACCAGTTTTAGAAACTGTAACGTATAACTCATCGTCAGACGTAACCGCGGGCATTAACGAATGCAGGCAACCAACAGTGGCAGTGGCTTTACTGGTTTGGTTCGCATTACGGGTTACTCTGGCAGGGTAATGACGATGATTCAAACATCGGGTGGGTCATCATCTCGTCACTAAGTCACCCGGGGGCAAATCGTAGTGGAGGCCGACGACGCACGCACACATCCATGACCCCCGAAAATCCAAAGAGGGAAGTACGGTTTATGGACTTATCAATCATTTGGTAGCCCCGTCCGAGGGACTCTAGTACTTTCTTACCGATGTAGCCTGTTATTAGCAACGATTAAAAAATTCCCTCGGCAGGCGTACGACGTCTCTGTTTTCTTTTTTCTGACAATTTGCGTTTCCTTAATTCATTTCAATCTAAGATTTACGATCCTGCCCATGATTATTGAACTTTGATTTCGATTTTTATTTTTTTCATTCTCACGAAAGATATTTATCACACTTAGTACACATTTATTGAAGAATGCCTCGAGGACATAAATACAATAATCATTATTTATCATTTTTTTAAATAACCCTTTTCCAGGGGTGCGATTATGTAACTTTTCACTTCCACTTTCACTTTCACTTTTTTGTTTCCCACTTTTTGATTTTGACTGCAGTTTTTGATTTTGACTTGCAGTTCTAGATTCTAGTCTGACGAAAATTTTTTATTTATAAATTTTTTTTACACTTATTCAATTAATAATATGAAACAAAGTTTCCAAAATCAAAAAACAGGCGATTCCTGCGTTTTTAAGGAATTTCAAGGGATTTCAAATAGAGACTTTAAGTGATTTTAAGAAATTTCAAGATATTTTAAAGAATTTTATTTGATTATAAGGAAATTCAAAGCATTCTTAAAAGAGTTCAGAAAAGGCAAATGATTTTAAGAAATTTCGAGGAATTGATTCTAATGTTGAGGAAAACAAATGAAATCCCTTAAAATCCCTTAAAATTCTTAAAAAATTTTTTAATCTTCTGTAAATATCTTAAAATCATTAAAAATATATCAAAATCTTTTAGAGTTCATTAAAATCTCTTGAAGTACCTTGAAATTTCTTCAAATTCCTTCAAATTCGTTAAAATCAGTTAAAATGTCTTGAAATTTCGTTCAATCTCTGAAAAAATCTTTTTTACAATCTTTTAAAGTCTCTTTAAACTTTTTGTAAATCCTATGAAATTTTTGAAAATTCCGGACAACGTCTAGTAAATTTGTGCTAGTAAATATATAAAAATCCGGGGTTTTGAGAATTTTTGACACATTTTTTGATATTTTTATTCCAATGAATGTAAAAAAAATCGTCAAAGTGAAAGTGAAGGTGGAAGTGGAAGTGAAAAATTACATAATCCTCCCCCAAGAATTTTTACACTAAAATCTTGCCTTTAAATTCTCAATGCAATATTCCCAAACTTATTTGCATTGCGAGTAAATCGTCGGGAAATTCAGATTTATTTCTTTAAATTCCAACGCCTTGTATTCTCCCCCTTCTAAATTTGGAAAATTTTTGCAAAATGAAGATTGGTACCAATATGGCGTCCCTGGGCCTGAAACCGGTACGTTTCGCTGGGAGGTGGGCCGCGTTGCAAGTTGAAGGTGATATATGCATCGTTCGTGCTCTGTGGTAGGAGAGAGGCGAGCCGCCACAGTGGGGAGTTTAAAATATCGCGTGGGTGTGAAATAAAATGGTGGTCCCGCAACAGCTTCGAAGTGGTGTTTAATAAAAAGCAATCCTCTCCCCTGCAACTTTAACGAGAGTGTGAATTTCTCGAAAAATTAAACCGCCACCCGCTGGGAAACTTTTATATCTCGTAACAAACTACCACTGCGAAAATTGCACCGAAAGTTTCCTGAACTTAATCAGGAAAATATGCAGCCATATTTTAATTACATAATTCCCGGAGCAGTTATTGCATCTCTCAAAAATAAAATAAAATTCTTAAAATTCATTTTAAATGAATTCAACATTAATTTAGAAAAGAAGCTTATTTTTAAATTTGCAACCCCATTAAAAGGTTACAAGTCCCAAGTCTCGATTATCTCTAGAAGAGTTAATAATTTCTTTTCATTTTTTACTCTTGTTTCATTTTCTCTTTTATTTACAGCGAATCGAAATCGCATCAGTCGATTAAAAGAAGCAACAGCAAGAAAAACAAAACCAAGAGACTAATATTGTTCGAGCTTGTGGAGGTTTTTCAAAGTCCCTGGCGAACGGCGGCGTACTTCCATTTGCCCCCCTTTTCTCCCTCAGGCCCGTGATCTTCACACGTAAAAACGAACACACACGTAAGAGCTTCCACGTATGGTAAGGCCCCTAAGTATTTTCGCGCAGGTGGGTGAGTGTCGATGTAACAGAGAAATATGAATGTACTCGCATTTGCTCGACGTGTATAGGAACGAGGTACGCGGGGGACGGCGGTCCTCGAACCCGGTAATTAAATAGCTGAACCCTGCAATTAGGGCCACTAAATCGTGACGGGCCCTGGACCCAGCGAGCGAAGGGCCCGCCAGACAGAAAAAAAACGTCTCGAAGCGTTGCTTAAACTCTCTCTCTTGTTCTCTCTCGGTCGGTTTGCGAATCGGGCTCTCTTTTTCTCTCGTACGGACCCAAAGTTTGCCGGATTTGGGACCATGGTATCGCGGGGGTGGCTTCATAATATGTGGGAACCTGATAGAAGAGGCTGCATTAGGCAAGATGTGCCTAACGTTACTAGAATTTCAGGCGAAATTTGCTGGGAAAGAGAAAGAGTATTTAGATTTTTTGGGCCTCAGGAGTCGAAGAGGTGATTCAGGCCCCTGACCTGGCGAGACGAAAATCGACCTTGTACTTCCGTAAAGTGGGAATGCTAATTCTCAAGTGAGCATTTACGAGCGATAAAAAGTCTCTTACAATGTAGATATTTTTGCCGAATGGCAAGTTCAAGCACGACCCAACTTCGAATAAATATTTCTCTAATTCTAAGACCTATTTTTCAGAGAAAATGAAGCATGCTTTACATAAAATGTAAAATAAATTATAATGCAAATTGCATTGAGTTTTCGTTTCAAGCAATAGTTGACTGACCAGTCTGCGTGCAATCTTCATACTCACGCAAAACCCCTGAGTAAAAAATGTGCACGAAACGCACTTACCTGCAACAGAAAAGAAAATAACTCTATTAGTGTCTTATTATTATGTTTCAAGCACAATTTATTACTAATTAAAGTAATTATTGTAATTAAAAAGTTGAAAAATTGTTTATGACAACGAATTATTATCCTCTAAAAGGTCTAAAATACACCTCTCTATTTTATTCTAATTTTGCGAATATTGGAAAGATAGGCATAGCAAAGAGGGTGTAAACGGGCACCGATCGGAACTCGGAAGACGAGCAGGGTGGTGAGTCTGTGGAGGGTACGATTGGAGATAATGGTAACAAACAGTCTTCCTTCCTGTACAGAACGTCGGAGTCTCCCTTGGTCTTCGGGTTGGCGTCAGAGTCCGATGCACGGTGATTTCCGTATGCAAAATTAAGCGTGCACACGCACAAAGGGTCCCGCGAGATGGATGGCCAAGCATCACGCTCCAAGCCGTATTAAAATATCAGCCCCTTTCCCGCTCCTCTTTTTACCCCCACCATCATCGCCAGCATTAAATCATCCACCCACCAACCCTCCGGCTATCTTCGAGACCTATCGGTGGACCGAGGAAGATACTGTACTTTTGTGCCCTTGGCTATCTTGCACTCCATATCACGAATCGATATCAACATTCTATACATCCGAGATCAAGAGAGAATAAAAATTACAGAGAACAATGAGCCATTTCTTTCCTCGATGACTTTTTGTTCATTAATTTTATTCTGTTGCAAGAGAGCAATAAATCGACGAAAAATGTAATTGTTCCTTTTATCGGGTCATTCACAAACGTGATATTTTTTCGACATTTTTGTCGGGGGTCGGGACCGAGGGAGTTCATCCCCGATCTGACTTTGCAAAATTGATCTTTTTGACTCCCCGCGTGATAAGCCATTATATTTTCCTAAACACCCCCCGCCGTTTTTGAAAATTATTTCTCTCATATAAAATATAGAAGAAAGTTTTCTCATCATCCAAAGCGATCCTTTCTTGATCATATATATATATATATATATATATATATACCAAGAACCAGGACGTGTTATAGGTTAAGGGTGTAGATCGAGGCTGGCAGACAATTTAATTTTCTAATTATTGTAACGCGGCCTGATCGGGATGGTGGTTATCTTCTGGTGGCATCTACAAGAAGGGTCCTCCCCGCGAATATAAAAGCTAATGGATCCTCGCAAGCAAGGCTCGACTCAATCTCAACTAATATCCGATGTTTTATGGCAAACATATACCAGACGGGTGGATCGGTTAGCTTGGTAGGCAGTAGGTACCTGCGCACTACACTGCGGTGAATTAATTGATTACTCTACGTACCACGTACAACCGTTCTTACCAGGGAAACGAGAAGTCAAGAGGGGCTCTAAGTACTTTAAGAGGAGGGGCGCATCAAGACTATAACCTCAAATGGTTATAACACCGACGGATTGCGGTCGCGTTTCGCAAATGGACACGTGTGTTGGCGTAATTCCGATCAAGACAAATTGGTTTGCACCATGTCTTACCATCTTCGAAATTAAAAAAAAAATTACAACGTAAACAAATAAATAGAGAATTAGAATTAATAGTATAGTAAGCACAAGTCGTAAAAAGTGACTCCTCCATGACACATACAATATTTTTTATAACGCTAGTAAACCAACACGCGATTATTTTGTTTTCCTTCTTACAATTTCAAGCCATTCAAAAGCCAATCAGATTTGCAACAACAATGTATGCCAGATTTTCGAGACATTTCGTTGCACCACTTTTTTAAGATAGGATGCTGTTATAAAAAATAACTGTTCAGCTGTTTATTTTTGTAACACATGCATGATTTCTGCCTCCATGGGTGATTGCATTCATCGACTCTAATATAGGATAATGGGTACAAGTGATTGGCCACCTTTGACAATAATTAAGTACATTTGACCCTATAAGGGTCAAATTGAATTAGGATTATCGCGAAGTGTTTAGGGACTGGTTTTTTCTTTTTCTTTCTAGAATCGAAAAAATTACTAAGAGGACTTGCTGAGCAGTGAGACGAAAGGAAAGTGGTTTCCTGCTGGGAATGCATGCTGAGTCTTAACCTAGTCGGCACACCTCCGCGCTATTGTAAGTCCGCGGGAGGTTAAATCTCTACAAATAGACTGCTAATGTACGAATATGTAGGCGCTAAACGGACCTATCTTCCGATCATTGACAAACGATATCTCGATCCCTCTGTGTGGTCCCATGCAAGGATAATTTATACAAAAATATATTTTCAAAAACTCCTGTACATGTCCTAGGAATTCCATTTTCAGTCCAATATTCTTCACACAAATCAGACACAAAAAGAATAATTTTTTATATATTTGAGATAGAAAATATCGATACTTTTCCATAATTTTTCCCCTCGTTTCTGTCATTACACTTCTAGTTTATATTTATATGTATAAAATTAAGGACTACAGCTTGAATCTTCTTCCTTGGCAGATGGTTAGATCGCGGTTGCAGCCTGGTTATCGCGTTAACCTTTTGCCTTGATTTGCGGAGAGAGAAGATTGAGACTCCGAAGCAGAGGTGTGAAACCACTCGAAAGCAAAGAGCCCAGAAATTGCGTGCCATTATCCGGTAATACCCTCGCAAAATCGATGCACTTCAAGACTCTTCGATAACGATTCGAAGAATATTCCTTTTGTACTTTTTCCCTATCGCTCACGATCCACGTACAGCGTACACATTATTTTTTTTTATCTTTTTATTTATCGACGAAATCTATTCTCCGTACGCAGTAGGTATAGCAATTCCCGGAAGAGGATTGTTCATCGAAATTGAAATGGTCTTTTGAGAAACAAGAATAGGACTTTAAAGAGCACTTCAAAGAGTTATAAATCTATAACGGTGAAATAAAATGGGGTGAATAGTGCTATGTTCGATGCCTGTGTTAAAAAGCCTAGAGAAAATTTCTTTAGCAAAGATGTAAATATGTAATCAATGAAAAAAAATCGTGAAAATGTCATGTGTCATTATAAATCGACCTGTAACTGTGCAAATGATACTGAAGTGGTAAAAAGAAGAGCTGCGAGAGTGAGTTGAGCATCTCAAGCCAACGTTGCGTGGAGACGAGGAGTTATGGCCGCATTCGTCTCCATTACCCGGTGAATCATTGAGAGAACGACCTAACCTTACGTGTAAACCAACCTCAATTCACATATATACCGATATCCTTTGCGAACGTGCGCCTATAAGGAACACCGCACCATTGGCACGTAGGCCCCTCTTACACTAAGCCCACGCTATATTATTGTTTGCATAAACGCGATCCGTAAATCTTCCCTTGTTCGACCATTTGCATTTCTCCTTTCGCAAATCCCACGTTTATCTAAACGAACATCTACAACTGGGCGTTCATCAAAGACAACATCTCACATTTGAAACCACTGTTTAAAGGGGTGTCACCTGCTTCCTTGCATGATGTGAATCCATTCTTTTTCCAAAAGTACATTTTTATAATCGGAATTAAGAGTAATGTATAAATTGGGGACGAAGGGGTTTGAAAAATAATTATGTAAAAGGGAAACATGTAACAAACAATGTAACATTGATGATATGAAATGGGAAAGACTGTTTTTACAAAACTGGAAATAGAGGAAAAGAGAAAAGTAACTTTTATTCTGTGTTTAAGGAAATGGTTGAAATATACAGTAGTTGTGGGGATCCAAGTAAAGGGGATGTTTGAGCATCGATTTACGGCTCTCATCTTCCGGTTGGCGCGAGCATTATTGAGATTAATTAGCCCGTTTGCTTGGGCGAAGTAGATTTTCGATTTATAGAAATCCGAGGATAATAGAAATAAAACCTTCTGAGATTTTTATTAGAATTTTTATTCTTTTATAGTATTTATATATTCATTAAATGCGTTTATCACTATTTTAAAAACAGTGAAATCATCTTGAGTTTAGCATTGTTTCCAAAAACGATCTATACAAAAAAATTGGTAGTACAGTACAACCTCCCTAAGAGCGACCTCGATAAGAGCGAAAATGGCCTTGATGAGCTCGGACGCTTCCCCCACTACAAACCCTACTCACGGTGACTCACGCTGCCTCGAGAATTGGGCGCAAACCCCGAAAAGAGCGAGCAGCCGAGCGCAGCTTAATTTCAGTTTTTTCTCATTGAAAATGGTTTTTTATTAAAATTATTTTTCTTATATTTGCATACAATAATTCGTATATATATTTTAAAGGTTGTTGATACTTCTAACTCCTATATAGTACAAGGCAGCTTTATTTTTATAAAACTTTTAAGAAAACAAAATTATAATTTCATTTTAAATTAAAATACATATAATATGTACACTTTTTAATATGTACGTATGCTATAAACAGTCGTATTTCATATATATTGTATTTTTGTCCACATGTTGAAATATTCTGTTTTATTTTTTAATATATTGTGTGCAAAAAAGTTTACAAATTTTAAATAATTTTAGAGTAATTTCCGATACTCTGTGAGTAACGAACTTTTAAAATATATTATATGTATTTAATATGTATTTATACGTATTTAGTCAAAAAGACGCTACATTTTCATCACCGCGGGCCGCTCGCTCTATTTGAGGTTTCGTACTCAAACACACATTTCGCACACACGCGCAATTTCCGAGCTCGACGCCCAGTAGTGGGGGCCCCCTATTTCTCGGAATTATTACCCCTAACCGCCCATGAGTTCGCTCTTAGGGAGGTTGTACTGTATCTTTGGTAGTATCAGTCCTTATAAGATCATATAAAAATTGTTTTTTGAAACAGACTCGACCCTCTAATTGACGTACTTTCGCACTATAAGTACAGGCATTACATGGAATGCGTTTTAAAGTATGTAAGGTACTTGTGTACCTTTACGAGCGCTCTTCAACGTAACGAGACCGTGATAATTATTTATGCTACATTCGCGAGATATACTGGCAGAAGGGAAATTAATTCCTCGATGATTTCTGATCCTTCGCGGAAATTCTGATAAAGGATAAACGTTTATAAAGTTTCTTTCTTCCTCCTTAAAGAATAAACAACTCTGAAGAAAAAATCTCAATGATTTATCACTGTATTTACAAAATAAGAATAAATTCTAAATGAAAATTGTTTGGAAACACTAATATCCGATAAATCTAAGAAGTCCATAAAACACATGTTAAATTCCAATTTTCGTCTGATCGAGACTTATAAGGACGTTCGTTAGCCATCTGTTACAGGGCTTTAGGTATTACTTTAGCCTAGATTCCCACTAATTTTTTTCTCCAATTAAAATCATTGAAAACATATATGTTAGTAAATTATAAAAAGGAAGTGCTTCTGATTTGATGGAGGTGAAATGAGCGTTAGTCTTAAAAAACTTCAACAACCTCAACGATCATAAAAAATGTTTAATGCATCACACACTCGCTCAAATTAATGTACAAGTAACAATACACAGACTCTGTACTATATTGTGATGGCCGTCGAATTCGCGGTGCGAAATAATGACGCGCCGAGCTCATCGAGGGAAATTTATACTTGAATTATCGACGGGAAATCTATTGACTTTCGCGCCCACAAGCTTGAATGGCGATGCTCAGCTCGATGGTGTAATAAATATGGACAATTCGTGCGCCACGGTGGCCATTCAAGTGGATGATTTATCAGCAGAGCGCGTGTGGCGGGAAAATGATACAAAATGACGCCGGCAATCACCCCGATACTGTAACCACCTTGGCATGTATAATATATATGTGTATAGTGTATGGTGCATGGTATATGGTATATATACTATATAGTAAAACCCAAATGAATGCCAACCCTTCGGTGATCACGTTTCGCTGCACAGTGTCATATTTAAATATATCAAACTATTCCGTCTGGACTATTCCATCCAGAAATCGAGATTTCGACATCTGAAGTTCGCTTCCCTTAACTTTTCGAAAAGATTTTGATACATGTTTTTATAATACATGTTTTGGAAGTTCATTTTCGAAAAGTAAAGTATAATATTGTGTAATATGGTGTAATATGCCTTTTAGTTTATTTAAAAATCACATGAATATTTGGAGACATAAATCAAAGAATTTGAGATATTGATTATAGAAGAATTTGAATGGAGTTGTGTGAAAATCGAATGAGAGAATGGTGACAATGGTGTGAGTGGTAGTAACGCAAACTCTAATTCAGACGATCTGCCCTCTTTCATTTCACAACCACCCGTGCGACCCCTGCGAGTTCATCCGACGGACACGTCCGTTAATTGTATGAATTATGTATGTGCTCTCTTGCTCGCACGCGCCATGAAACGATGTGCTGGTACATGAACCTTCATTACATGCTCGCGTTATTTATTCATCTAATAACAGTGCAAAGATGCGAGAGAAGGGAATTTTTAAAGCTCGTTAAAACTTTTGAGGAAATAAATGAATGATTCCGAGACATAAATAAAATTCCTTGAGTATATGAGCTGTGAATTCAATTTCTTAATATTTTTCTTGAAATATAGGAGACAGAAGGAAAACGATATTATTTTATCAGTTTATTATTTTTTTTTATCTCTTTAAGCACGCAAGAAAAGAAAGAGGGTTTTTCTCCTAGTAAAGGGATAACATGTCTCTCCATAAAAGTTATAGAAACAAGAAGAAACTGCAATTGGATGTTTTTAAGGTGTTTTATTTATATGTCATTAACGATCGCACTTCGCAGTGAGTTTCTTGAAAGATTTTGCGACGATAAAGGTGGGAAGCTAATTGCCGCCAGGTGATGGGTAAGTGAAGTAGTTTGCTCTTTTTATTGCCTATCATAAATTTTATATCTCCGCGCTTCAGGGAAATCGTTACCGCAACGGGATATCATAGCAGAGAGAAGAACGACTTCTGATGTGCATTACGAGGTCCAAGACGTGAGAATGATTGACGCCACAGAGAATACTCAATGGACCGTTTTTCCTCAATTCTTGATCATTTCCTCGAAAATATTAAAATGATTCCGAAAAACGTTATCAAAACTGTTCTTAGCCTGCTATTGAAATTTCCATTGGAAATTGGATGAATTGCCCATCAACAGCATAGAATGGGAGTTTGTTTACAATGGCAATTCGTAATTGAAGAAAGCGAATAAAGTACAAACGCATTAATCAACGTTCATGAGGGAAGGAAGACATTCATCGGTGTGGAATGATACCAACACAAGTGTAGAAATATCTGTAGTATCTGTCTACCTGTCTACCCGGACAGTCACCAAGTTCGCAAGCGAAGGTACGACTGACTATACCCTGTAATCGTGAATCGCGCACTGTAATAATTATTGCCTTTGCCCTTTCATCAGCGGCAACGTCTATGCACTGTGCACCATCAATAGTGCCACCATTCTCACAGCAAAGGGACATAAAAGTAATCCGCACACAAATTCACCAAGGGAAATGAAATGTGGAAATGTCCACGTTATAAATGCGATGTCGCAAGTATGTGTAAGTTTCAGCACACGCAAGGACATAGAAAAGTGGCCTCATCAGTGTCACATTGTGCCCTGGTTTTATAATCGGCTCTCGTTACGTTTATTCAATCAGGATAACGCGTCTCCACCTCGGGCGAAATGTTATCCATAAAAAAATAGTGCAGATAAAAGAAAAGGAGAATTCTTTATAGAAATACTGTTGGATGATGATATTGACATTATGTATATTAATTTGATCTAAAAATTATATATGATTCGGCCACTTTTGAAGGGGTATATTTAACGGGCAGACAACTAGTTTATGTAAAAGAGGTGAGAACAGGTTGCACCGTTTAGTATGCAATGGGAGTTTGCATCGATCCCGTTCGATAATCTGCGTATATAGTTATAGGTCTATAATTTTATACGTTTCACGGTGATAAGAGATAAGAATATTATGTAAAAATATGATCAATTTAACAGATTCACGCCCTCCCTCTTGATAAAGGATTTTTTAATTCAAACTTCCGCTTTAGATCGCATCCTTTTTTCTCCTTTTAATTCACAAATTGATCAAAGGAATGGGAATATAGTATGAATGAGCTTTTTTATTCTTTTGAAATTTCCAATAGGAAAAAGTTAACGACAGTAAAAACAAATTATGTAAATTTTTCTGCAATTCCTCCTGAGATCTGCGCATTAAAACATCCGCGTCCAGTGCAATGAGTAACGATATACCATTATAAAGCATAAATCGCAATTCTCAAAGGCAGTCAGGGCCTTCGGGGTGATGAACCGTTTGCCATCATTATAATGCGATTTAGTCGGCGCTTTAGCAGCTGGTAATACAGTCGCGAAAGAACCGACATCTTTACATCTAGAAGAATTTCCATACAGGACTGACGGAATTTTAAATTTTAATTTCTCTCGCTCTTGTTCGAGAAACCTGGCGCTTTATTCCCTAATCTTTAAACCGATCTGATCACCTGATTTTACTCTTAAGGTTCCTCTTATTGTAACTTTTATAATACATAACTACAACGTTCTTTAAGTAACCTTGTTTTAATTAACACAATTTTTTTTAGAATATTTTTTCATAGAGTTTTGAACCCAACATTATTATTTATTATTTTTTAAAAGTTCCTTTGGCGAAACAATGAGGGGTGACGACTAATGAGATATTGCCCGAGGCTGACTTTCGATAAATCGATAGCATTACTTCCAGCATCAATTGTTGCGGCATGCATTCGAGAACATGAATTTATTCTGTACGCTCATTGAACGATTTGATCGGTATAGGAAAGTGAATGGAGTTTTACCCCCGGCGGTCATCCGCATCTGGCTTATTTACTCGTTATTGTAACGATCTCGAATTAAAAATTTGCCACTGAACCGACAAGAATTAATGAGACCTTACAGTTTTATTTTCAAAAATCTCTCCTTAATAATCTTAAATCTTTTTCTGGCTATGAATTTTGAATCTACACCCTAGATTTCAATATTTCAAAGGCTTCTTTTTTATTTTATTTTGATTTAAAGGAGTTTTTCTTATCGATTTTCCCTGAAGGTGGTCGATAAATCTGACGGGATGAAAAGACGTTTGCATTTGCGGAACGTGGTTGAATCTTTAATTATTCTCGTCGTCGAGGTCTCTGGCGTCGCAAAAAATTGATCGTATCGCGGCAATAAATCAAAAAGCAATAGCAGGCGATAAATCGAGTTAGTACACCCGTATGAGAGTCTCTACGTGCATTTAATGCATGCATGCGTAATGGTATGTGAGTTTCTCGAAATCAACGATTCTCTGGGATCTCCGTGGGTGCACGAGCTTTGGCTAATTACTCTAGACATTAATCGAAAGGCATGTCAAACCGCGGCCGGTGGGTACAAACCCCTGGTTCTCCGACAATGCTTCTCCAGTCCCGAAACGATAACTCAGGGATAATAGCAGGCCGTCTGTCCGAGAGGGATTTAATTGTTGGGTTGCGTTGCCCGTCATAAGAGGCACACGGTGCTCTTCACAGGACTAGAACGGAATAGCGAAGCGTCAAGGGGTTGCTGAAGCGAAACCAAGAGAGGAAGGGTTGAAGAAAATATTATTGTTTTCAAAACGAATAAAAACACTCCGAAAGTCTGAAAATGTAGCAATTTATTGGAATTGATTTTCGAATTCCAAAAGGAATTCAAAAAATCAAACCACTAAACCGAATCTAGCCTGGAAATTAGAAGGGGAAATAATTTAACAAAAGGAAATTCTCCTGTTGAGAAAATATAAATGAAAGAGATTAAAAGTAGTTTAGGGAAGATGAAAAAAAAGTTTCTAGATTCCTCTCTAATTCGCAAGTCGAGTCGTCAAATCTTTTCTTTCTCACTCTTCAATCTCCCGCCTCCTTGATTACTACACTTCGGATGATGATTGATTTCGGCCGATCGTTACGTAGTAATCGTTATTAATTATCAATAATCGTGGTAAAACGCGGTTATGATTGATTGCTAGTCTCGAAGTTTCCTGACCTGCCTCATTTTCCCCTTTTTTAGTAGTAACTATAAACTAGTAGTAACTATGCATGTCAAAAGAATAACAATACTTAAAGCCTTCGTTTATGAACAATTCTATATTAATTTCTATTTATTTATCGTAAATATAATTGTTATTTCAATAAATAATAGGGTAGACAATGCTGAAGTTTATTTAAAAAAATGATGGTAATGATTTGGCATTTGAATACGATGGGAATGCAAACAGTATAATTTTGCAATTCTATTCAATCCTCCCTTTAATTAATTAATTACACTATGGAAGTTCTAGCCAATAGAATTGGTAGTTATGACTAGTTCATTGTTTAGTGTTTACGAGTATAGGAATGAGTGATTTTCTAGGATGTGAGGATCAACTAGACAGGGATCATCGTTCTCTCGGATCTAGACGTTCGAACCGGAGATGGACCGGTCGTGATAACGCCGCGAGGCCGGTAACTGCAGTAATTGTCGGTGATTAGAGGAGTCATAATTACCGGCCCGCGTATAACGTTACCACGTCCATTCATTCTCTTCTACACTTCCCTTTTCCGTCCCATACCTGATCTTCTCCTCTTTCAAACACATCGGATCCTCTGGCTTCTCCTATCCATCATAAATTTCCCTTCGAGCAATCCGATTCTCGTATCTTGGCTTGTCTTAGAATATGGCGAAACTCCAGGCGAAACTTGTATATCTACGGCAGATCTAGACTTCGTAGAATATTCGGAGATCGCAAATAGTAATTAAAACACACCTGGGGAGATCAAATTGATATTAGGAGCTTTTATATCAGGAGAGGTGATGTTTAAATTTATGGCGATTTTTTCAAGAGGAAGTATTCACCAATGAGAATGAGAGGCTATTAAGAATCTGACATTGGTTTATTATTTTAAAGCAATGAAAGTTTTGTGTGCCTTTTCTTTTGGCAATTTATATCTCGATTTATACCCAAATTTCGATACAAGTAGACGACTTCTTTCCCCCTAGAAATCTATACAAAAAATCCCATTTATTCGTTCGGAAATTTAGGTAAGAGTAGCCATGATCTTTTCTATTTCATAAAATGAATAAAGTAATATCCAATTTTAATAGTCTATGAATAATTATAAAAGAACTATTTGCCTTTATCTGAAGTGTTGCTTACGAAATACTTTTTCGATCTTTCTGCTATTGTTTTCCCACATGAATATATTTTCAACGTGGATGAATGGCGAGAACAATTAAAAGCTACTTTAATAACACCCCTGGAAGAAACCGTCTATTATACGGCCTGCATAGACAGCCATTTCGACCCAAAGGGCTAACCCTTTATCTCTATGCCAAACGCATTCTGAAATATTTCGAGTGACGAGGGTGCTCCCGTCGTATATCTCCGGCAGTATTTTGACACACGAATCTTCAACGAAATTATACACTGTGTAAGTGCACCTTTGCCATCTTACTTTTACTGCAATGGTCGTAAATCCAACAAAAACAAAAAAAATCAGATCACATTGTCTGAATCTCGACGTAAATTACAATTTCATACCGTCATCTAAATTAAAGATTAATTCATAATTCATAAATTTTAATTCATAAACAAAGAATTACTTTTTCAACCCGTATTCTTTATAGCAAAGCATAGTTCTCAATTAAAAAAATAATAATTTCAAGATACGATAAATAATTTTGAAATCGAACTTTTGCGCCTGACTAAAAAATCTTGTACCACTGATTAAGTTCATTTCTGCGATTAGTTACTACTGTGACTTAAAAATAATGCCAGAATAAGAAATTCTTCAGAATTTTTCAAATATCAGAATTATCTCATATAATTTAGGAATTTTTTCTTTCTACATAGAGATTGCAATTTGATATTTGAAATGAAGAAGTAGTCGCTTATTAAACAATATATTCATCGCTCCGATCCCTGAAAACGGATTATTCTAGAAAACTAATGAAGGTACATAAAAACAATAATCATCACAAAAAAATAAGAATTTTCGACTTTTTCATTAAACTTGCTTGATATCGGCGGTTCCACTTTGCAGTGGATACCCCGCGTAGGCTTTGATAATAATCGAAGCGTCGTGGAGGCAATAAAGTCGAATAGAGTCATAACGAGAGGCTCAAAAATGGTCGCCTGATATCCTTATACTTATATCGATATTGGTGTAGGGCAATTGGGAGTGAATCGAGTTAGGCGAGTGCATTGCATGCATACATCGAAGATATCGAGCAATTTTCTCGATAATTAGACGCGATAGGCCGAGGAACGTGCTTGGCCTGCCCAATGGCCAAGAATAGCGGTGCCTGCAAGATACCGGGGGAACGGTAATACTTCTTGAAGGAGCAAAAAATAACTCGACCAGCAGATATATTTATAAATACAACGCGAGAAGTCCAGAGGGTGCTGCCATTGTCGATGGTCAGTTGATAAGACAAGCTGGGTACACCAATCCAGTGGTGGGAGGCAGCTGGTATGTTCTTGATTCTCTCTTTAAGATATCATCGATCCTACAGCTGCTGTTTTGCTACTCTCTTTCAAATGGTGGCTTCCTTTCTAATCCATTTTAAAATCGCCTCAAACTTGCGTCACTTCCTCCTAGCCTGCTCTTTCATTTTTAAAAATGGATAACATTCAACCTTTATTTAAAAATTAAAGGTACAATTTATTCGAATCTCTGTCACTTCGTTCATTCCAACTAATAATTTTACATATAAAATATTGTAATTATTATTCTATTCAAAAAATTTGTTGAATTCGTAGTTTTTCATTTGAAATAAATATATTTTATATAAAAGTCTACAGCTGTTTAAAACATGCATAAAAAATAGCATAGTCGACAAAAAGTGCATAATCAGGATTACGAACCTTTCGTCGGAACGTGCGCGAGACTAAATTTTGAAAAAGGACCAAAAGAAGAGGCCAAGAGGGCCATTATGAATATATTGGTCGGTCGAACAAGCGGCCGATTTTATCTCGGGAATTTCGAGGCCTTTCTGAAGCCGCGTGGGAGGATAATACTTCTCTTCTCTTTCTTTTTTGTTTTTGCCCTCTTAAACAGACTTTTTTTAACTCTTTAAATTTTTTGTCCTCCCTTACTAATTCTCTATCCCTTATTTCTTTACTATCTTTCCAGAATCTGCAGAATCAGAATATCAGAATCTTTCTTTAATGTCTCATTTTATTTTAATATTTTCTCGCTTCTTGTACATTCTTCTACATTTATTTCTTCTTTTATACGACTGTAAATCTATTTCGCCTGTAGCGCCGGCACTTTGAGGTACCAATGACGTCACAAAAGTTCAAGTCACGTCGTCAGTTGAGCCTGGAGCCTCACTTGAGCACAAATGCCGCTATTATGTGTGAATGCCTGTGGTATCGTAACTTCCTGCGGGACGGTATTCTTCCTTTTAGTGCTTTAACAAGAACAGAGACTTCTAAGAGCATGAGCAATTTTTTTTGTTCACCACAGAATTCATGCCGGCGACAAAAACGGATAATTGTTTACATTCAGATTACTAAGACAGGGTTCAGGGAAATAAATAAAAGAGGAAAAAACGTCTGGATAATTGAATTTCAAACCTGTTGTTTTCCTTGTCTGATATTAGATGATCTATATTTACTGTTTTTAATACGATTTAAGACACTTGTTATTAACAACTTGGAAATGGGGTATGAAAACATTTCACGATGCGCGAAACGGGAAATTTTTTGTTGAGAAAATTACCTTCAAACCCGAATAATAGTTTTAGTTTCTTACTTTCTTGGCTATAAAAATATAGAAGTCTTTTATTGATTGTTTTTCTTTAATTCTTGGTTTTATTATTTGATGTAATAATAGCGCTACTTTTCAGGATTAAACATTTAATTTATATTTAAAAAAATGAAATGTATGATAATTTATTATAACCTTCACTTTTGACAAATCATGAGATTTTTATAATGAATGATAATTTATAACTCTCATCATTGCACTCTCCTGATCAGTATCGTGAACTCAAGGTCCACCCTTAATTACCACCTTTCCATAATGGCATCTTTACTCATAAAATACTTTCAGTATGAATTCTTTTGTAATGAGCCAAAATGGCAACTTTATTATAATATAAATCAAAAATTTTATCATGGCATCCGACACATTTGTTTTTCTTCATTTCCATTGTTTCTTAGAAACGTTTATCTTCAAGGATCATAAATCAAATCTTGAAACTGAAACTACCCTTTCTTTCTTCCCAGTATAAAAATGGAAATCAGAAATTGATTAGATGTAGTTTTATTATAATATTCCTATCAGTAATTGTATTCCAATATAAAGAGATTTTTGCATTTTTTAGAGATGGAAGATGGATGGAGACAAGATGCGGGTACGAATGAAAATGAAAATGGGATCAGATAGCGGTTCAGGGGGTTGTTTAGTATGCAGCGATGCATTCATATCAATCGGGCCATGCATATGCAAAACTTCGAGCACACATATGTGCGAAAAACGCCGATGCATAAATTTATGCTCGTAGGCAATGCCTTCCACCGTGCAATTGTTAATTACTACCTTCGCCTGCATCGGTATTCTACTTATTTTAAAAGCCCGTTACTTTTTAGCATCAAATCTTCGCTGGAATTTGTTTTGAAATGCTTAACAATGAGGTTCTTTTAATTCCATTACAGTAACTTTTATATTGTTAGGCGTTTACAAAATATTTCAATTTGAATCAACTTATAATCAATAAGTGTGAATTTCGAAGTGAATTGATAAATTCAGATATGAAGCCTCTGTCTCGTAAAATGCAGGGACGTCTCTATTTTTAATTTTTCTACTGAAAGGCATATGAAAACACGAAGAGTCTGATTAGATGGAATATCTTTATCTAATTCTTAGTTCCGCGAAATTCTGAAGGAGGTGCACGCGAACAGGATCAACGACATCCTGTGAAGGTGCAGGACTTAACTACTTTCACGAAACATCGCGTGCTAACTTTTTTTCGCTATTTTACGCCACAATTTATCCCGCATTCTTATTCAACTTACAACATTTACCTGATACAACAAATACAAAACTAGAGGGAAAAATTTACTCAACATTTCGTTCCAAAGTAAGATTTGAAATTCCCAACATGAACCTGAAGTTATTTTAATAGATGTTATTCATAAAAATAAAAAATTGAAAATAGAAATTGAACAAGCAGACAAATTATGAAAGATGTAATCTTTGTTTCAAAAGGAAGGGAAGAAGAGCGATTTCCTGAAAGATATGAGGAATTCCTTGAGCCTCGCACAAATACGCAAAACATATTCGAGAGAGTAAAATCGTTTTGTATCATTCTTACCCTCATGAATATTCACTAATGGCGAACACTCTACACATATAGACGTTCTGCATAGTTAAACGCAGAGAAGCGTTTATAAGGGAGAGCTGACTAACGACTCGAGACGCCTAATTGGTGATACTATTCGTATAAATATTCCGAAAATGAAAAACTCCTCGAGAAAGAAGGTAAAGTGGATGAAGGAAAAAGAGGTTGTCACATTCGCGCCAAAGTTATTTACGATCCTGCCCCTTTAGGGTCGTCCTATGATGCTTTACACTCAAGCCGTCGCACTGAATTACGAGGCCGATCATTAAGAATCTTTCCACTCGTTTTAAACTACTCGTGAGTACACTACGGATAATTACGTGCGCACTTACCGAAGTACGTGCAAACTTCCTGATCGCCCTTCATCTTCTTCACTCGGAACCGTCTTTTTCAACATTCATGCACTTACCGGCTGAAATTCAAAAAAAGAGGTTTATTAGTGATTTTTCTAAGTGTTTAATTACAGATTATTACAAAAAAATCTAAATCACAATTACAAACTGTGCAAGTCTTCTCTGATTAGAATAAGAATCGCGTCTGACCAAAAACTACCTAATCTACTTAAAATGCACCACTACTCAAAAAATATAAATTGCTTATCACTTTTTCTTCTCTTCTTTTCGTTTCATCCTCTTTTCTAATGCAAAAATTTTATGTCTGACCAAACTTGCTTGTTCTACTTAAAAAACTACTCTACTTAAAAAGTCCAGACGGCTCACGTCTTTGTCTTCATCTTTTCGTTTAATGCTCAAGTACCTTTTAATCTCTTTCAGGAAATATAATTCAGAGCTATATATAACTTTTTTGTAAGCGCGTTAAAAGCAAAAGTAGAGGCGCTCTTTCAATTAAGTTTCGCGTTACTTAAGAATGTTGTGGTTTTTCTTGCGAGGTTTTTGTTCATCTCAGTGCAATGGCGTTTTTCATATAGCTCTGCGGATCTGCGCGGTAAAGTCTGGTAAGAGGAAGACGTGATCGATGCCCGTGGGATGCGAGGGCGTTTCTGGTGCGGGAGGTGGTTGAGACAAATGGACGTCGCGCGTCTCGCAACCACGCCCTCCACGGGAGAAGAGAACCTCTGAGTGCGTACTCTAATGTACCCGCGCCCTGAGTATATTTCCACCCTCGGGGAGTTCAGGTTACAGCACTGCTTCGATCTAGGAAACGATAAGTGCGTGTGCCGCACTTCAAGCGCCTCAAGGGACGAGTGCCTTCAACATTGGCGTCGATATTAAACGATACGACAATAAATTATACAAAAAAATATATACATAAAGTAAAAGTGAAAAAAGGCCAAGGTTATTTTTTTAGCGCATAATTTCTAATGAAAGTATGACTTTTTTTTAATGACTGCTCCAGTTCTTTCTAAATATGTCACGTTTTATATTCATTTTTTTTTAAATCATACACGAAGAAGCGGAAATGATTGAGAAGGGAGTTATCAATATTCCTCGTAAATTTTAACGGAACAGTAATTATGCTATCGCTTCCGTCGCTAAAAGCTTGGCGCTATTAAATCCAGGCAAGAAAAGTATTTACGTCGTTTATGGCTCTGCATTATCGACTTTTTGTCCCCTCCGTTAAGCGATAAATGCGAGCTGGTTGTTTTTCTCAAATTTGCTATTTCCTTAACTGACTCATTTATATTTTTATTTATAAAGGAAAAATTGTTCTACTCTTATACATATATATGAAAATTAGCAAGATTTATTGAGGGGAAGAAGAATGAAGAATAGATCGGCAGTTGTAGACCAAAGAGGACAGATATAATAGGTCGATACCTGAACATGGGGTGGACACTCATTACTCAAGCCAAACAAATTGACGCGGACGTAAGAATTGCCTAGGGCGCTCGTTTAGTTCTTCCAACATCATGGACCTGAGCCGCCTTTAAATGATTATAACCATGAGCCCTAGGCTTCTTTCTCAAGGTGCGATGCCAAAAGAATAGCTTTTGGAGATAAGCCACTATAGCATCATTAAGTAAAAAATATTTTAAAATTTCCACACTTTCATGCAAGGAAATCTGTTTAAAATATTTAATATTTAAAATTGAAAATATAGATTGGAATTGAATATCAGATTGGATATCTCTTGTGGTATGGTGATGCATGAGTGTACAAAAAGAAGTGTTAATGCAAATGTGACTAATGTTCTTTTAATACATGGTTGTATCGTTTATTGAATGAACTTTGGGTGTTTACCCCCCGCGGAGATCAGTGACGTATCATTCTCGGCTGCGTGATTCCAATGTCGAAAATAAGTAATGACAACGGAATGACTGGACAATGTTAAACACCTGCACTCGACGCGTTATCGCGCGAATCCCGCTGTTAGGAATGGCTTGGCTCTATCTGTTATTCCTCAATGATAGTCAATGCTCATCTCATCTCTGAACAAGATGGGTGGTCTCGCGATGGACGTGCTTATGACATGTTGTTGCTGTAAACGATTCGACGTGACTCCATGCACAAACCATCCAGAAGCAACAATTCATTCACACGTGCTATGCCATCACACTAGAAATTCAGTTTCACACTCTCCATTAAATTCCAACATTATACAGTAACTCTCAATGAATGTTACATTATTTGTAATACATATTATCATAATAATTTTCATATCAATTATACATTATTATCAATTATTCATATCACCGAATTATAATAATATCAGTGTCTGCGGAAATGGAGGATTATAGAAAAGGACAAAATAGAATGATGAGACTGAAATATAAAAAAAAAATTACGGAAAACAAATGGTGCTTATCAGGATGGACGACGCACCCACAATGTGCGTTATATGCCTCCTGTGGGTGGGGACGTAGAAACGTCCCTCCAAGCCACTCATTGATAAGAATCTCGATTCGCGATAAATTCGCGTGGGCTGCGTCTTTTTTCAAATAAACGTAATCGACCAGGCAAGCGCATCGGATACATATGCATTGAATTAAATACTTCCTTAATAGCCTCGATGCGTGTAGGTGTTTTACTCGGGGCTGCTCGTAAAATCGCAAATTTCGAATGCCTTCTATGCAATTGTCAAGCGATTTATGACGGAAGTTAATTTTTTACGAGACAACTAATCGCGTAAATGCATAAAGCAATATTTTTTTTTTTTTAAATAATGTTTTATTTCAGAATAAGAATATAAAATAACATTTTATGAAAGTACATTTTATTTGATAGATTATTATGCTCGTTATTATGTTTATAATTGACCTCGTTTAAGATTTATCTATTCGCCCATTTTTTAATTTTGACTGCGACATGCATGTAGGATATCTACAAGTCTGAAAGCGTTGAGAGGATGTTAGTCGTGCTCGAATTATTAATCTCGTCACGAGTCGCCGCCTCAGCATCCGCCAAGAACGAAGCAGAAAACGGTCTCATGTAGCGAATGAGGAAGGCAAGAAAGAAGATAAAGAAGAGGCTAGCTTGAACCAAAAGTGTCTCTTGTCTGTAACGCACGTGCCGAATGTAGTGATTGCAAAATGTAAAATGTAAAGCGAGACTTTCAAGCGCATAATTGAATTATGCTCCAAACAACATTGTGGAAATAAAATGTCCTAATTTGTATGCTCATGTTTTTTAAATATTACATTACACAAGAAATTATCCAAGGAAGTGAAACTTTTCCAATAGTTACATTTTATACAGTTTCACCGCACTGGGATTCGAACCCGCAACAGCTAGGCTGATGGACTTCTGTATCAGTTTACCACTGAGCCACTCTGTCTCCCAGAAGTAAAAGTATAGAAAGCCAATATAGCACAAATCACAGATTTTGCCGTAACATTACAATTTTTCGCAATTTCATTACAGTATTCGTATTTTAACGGAATTACCGTAAAAAATGTCAATTTTATCGACCGTATGGTAAAAAAATCGTAAGAAATTAAATTTTTCGATACATCTCAGAATAAGCTCGAAATCGGAGATCGCGCTGGATGGCGATGGAGAATAATTGCGCGTTTGCCCTCGTTGCGGGAGGAGAATGCCGCCTCCATGACTCCCGGTAGTAATTATCGAATCCCTTCTTTTTCCCTGCCCCTTTCTTCCTTCCTTCATTTCCTCGCTCACCCCTTCACTTCACGAAGCTTCTCGTGTATTATTATTCGGTGTACCAACCAGCTATAGTCGCGAGAGCAAGGAACAGGCCACGTATCCCGCAGCATCCGGATGGTCCGGATCAGAAGCTGCTCTGACGCTAAGATTACTAGAATTAAGCAGCCCTTGCACCGATCCAACTGCAGGCTAAAGGCGATCGCACACTGATAGAAAACTTATGTACCATTCACTTACACTTCAATGGATCTATTCAAGATCAAAAAAATGATTGTGTGAGATCGCCCTCATCCTGTAATTACAACTTAACACTGAAGGATTGCAGTGAATCGAAAATTATCCCACTCATATAGATTATTTTCCTGTCTATTAAATTACTTACGACTTTTTCACCTTTTTATGGTATAAGTCGCGCATTTTTGTAAACTTACAGAAATTGTTACTTATTAGAAATTGTTCCATTTGAAATGGTTTATTGGGATTTTTTAACAATTTCTAGTTTCTCGCAGATCATTTAGACTACAAAAACTTTGATAAAAGTACATAGAGCAGAAAAGAATAATGTATAGCGAGTTGAAAGATTCCTCACCCTATGATTTAGCAACTGTCGTTGTCCCACTCAGTATATCGCATACCCTATATGATGACACGTTTTGTACTTTCTCTCATTTCTAGAACTGCGACCAGTTTATTTTTTCCCTCGCTTTTTATGTACATATACATGCACATCAAATATTTGTGTGAGAATAATGTGCACTTTTTGCTTGTAAATTGATATTCGATCAACGACTGGTGGCTCATAAATCCCTGATAACATAGGCGATTTATACATTTTTAAAACTGTTCTATTTCCCTGGAAGCCATGAAAAGGAAATTGTTAGTTGACCTGACCCCAAAAAACTGACCCTTGCCCTTCCCAGCAACGCATTTACCTGCGTAAATAATTTTTTTCTCATTTTCCCTTCAAAAATACAAAAAACAGTAAAGGTTTCTTTCTTTCTCTTCGATATTATCATTTTTCTTTATTTCCAGGTGATATTTCGGGAGATAATTCATATCCTAATTTTCTACTGGGGAAATATTTCTGACCTGTGAAAGACAATAAATTTCAGTAACTGCGCGTGATGACGGAATTGAGAACAAATCAGTAGGGTGCATACCCGTATTTTCGACATTCAAACAAAATTTTTTCCTTTGGTCAGCCGCTGCCGAATGCGAGTAATTATATTACCTCGAGAAAGAGATACAGATCGGTTGTCAGGAGCCCCTAAAGATTTAAAATTCGAAAGCCTTCCAGCCACCGACTTTCCAAGTCTCCACCTTCCTTTAAAGAAGATTATTCACACGAGAGGCACGAGCCTCGTATTCATCCGTCTTTTCCAAATTTGGCAGGTGCCGCCAGAAACGTGAGAGAGGAAATAATATTTCTTGTGAATATTTGAAAAAGTAAAAATTCATGTTTATCGATAATTCTTTAAGATATGCGAGAATTTAATTACTACGTCTGTATTGTATGTTTGAAAGACTTTTCACTGATTCTCAGTGGATTTTCACTGAATGAAATCTTGAAAAAAGAGTCACTAAAAATCAATCAATTTCCACTGATTCAATTTTAGAGAGTTGGTTTACTAGTTTCTTAAAAAAAAACGTACAAAAAATCACACAATAATGATGAAGGTACCCCGCCGAGACATTAGGGTAGTCCGTGGCTGAACGCTTTGTCGTGATCGCAGCCCTTAATCGCTCGAGAGTCAATATCGCTACCAGCGCAAATAGAGTGCCTATAAATAACGTGGCCACCCCCGATGTTGTGATTGTATTACTTACTCGAAATGTGATTTCACCAAATACATATAAATATAGAATTGTATACGTAAATACATGTATAGACGTTATACTAACTTAGATTCAGCAAAGGGACAGAGAAATACGTGGGAGGTCGGAGGGGCTTGTGGGGTGGTGTGAAAGGGGGAGCTCCCAACGAGAAGGATGGGGGATTCTGCGGCAGATTAAATCTCCGCTGGTTAGCGTTTGATTAAACTTGGGATTGAGACCGATGTTAATGCCCGGTTTGCGCTCGATTGCATGCCGCAGAAATTGACAGTGCTACCATCGTGACAACGCTATAAAAGTAATGCAACCCAACGCGCCTAACGTACGGCTTTAACGCGCTCGTAAATGAAAATGCTCGGATAGGAGTCTCTACAGCTTCGATGACTATCGCTGCTTCTTTCAGTGTACACTATCCTTATTAAAAACATGTCGATTTCATAAAAATGTTGATAGTTTTCTATCTTAATGACGATCTTCGCGTGGAAATTTAATCGATAATATTCTCAGCGAGAAGCATTCCCGAATTAGCAAAACTTGATGATCTCCTGTTCAGGTTATTGACAACAAGAAGAACCATTAATTTTAATTAGTAGCTCATATTTTCATATTTATGTCTTATGATTAATTGTTTATGCATGAGACTACACTTTTTAATTTATGTGTTGGTTTAATCATTTATAAAGAAAGAGAAATCCATATTTTATTTAGGGACATGTACGTTTCAACAGGTACAGTTTGGATGAGTTAAAATGTTTCCTGAGTTCGGATTGCTAATGAAAAATAAAGAAAACGCTTGTTACAATTATAAATTATAAGTAACTTCTATAAAGTACGAGTGGTATCATTAAAGGATTAACTTCCTCGTATAAATTTAAGGTGAATTACAACGTCGTTTCTAATAAGACTTTGTGAAGTAACCTAATGACTTGCTATACAGAGGATAATTTCATAAAAGTCTGATCGAAACGCGAATTACCTTTATCAGTACGCCCCCAACCTAGTGAATACTCGCGAGGTCGGTAACACGTGTGAATTAATCACTGAAGGGTGCGTTCGTTCTTGCGAACATGTGTGCATACTGCATCTGCACATGTATGAGTGAATGATACATGCGTATTTTGGCCCGCGTATAATAACAGGTTGCCAACGTGACCATCCATCGCCCTTTCCTGGCCCTCAAACCGTGATGTATGCGCTAATTGTGAATCTCTCGGTATGTCATCTTTTTTCTTTATAAAAGATACAGCTACTCCCCCTCCCCCTGCCTCCATCAGCTTTACCCTTTCGCTTATATCTCGTGGCCCTTAACCTGCCTGGCCCATCGCAGTAATTTCCGCGATATGAAACCTATATCGAAACAAATCTTCGATTCGACTTATTAATTTTATGTTGTTGTTATTTGATTTCTGATTAAAGATAAGCTTATTAAATCCAGTAATAAGATTATTCAAAAAAAAAGATCACTCAGATTTGATAATATTATTTATGTTGTTTAAATCATAAATTAATGAAATGATGAAAGCAAATTTTTGAAAGTCAAACTTTCTGATTTTTGAGATTGTAATGATACCCTAATTGGCGTTGACAGTGAATATAAGTAAATTACATCCTTCAGAGTATATATCCGTCACATTGTCAATAAGTATTATTATTCTTCAGTGGACTTCGCACGATATGGGTCAGCACAGCACCGATGATTACAATAATTGAGGCCCACTTAGCGACATTGTTGTACAAAATAACAGCCAAACCATTTTTCTTCCGATAAAAAAACTGGAACTTTTTTTAACGGTCTTGTAAATATCATTACTAATTCAACATACATTAAAATCATACTGCTAATTTTATAACCTGTGATTTAACTGTGAATAATTTTGAATTAAAATCATTTACTTGAATTAAGGAAGATAATCTACCGCAAAACTCACGTCTGCAGTGTACAGTAGTTTTGAACTTCATACAGTGTAATTACACAAATTGTAATCACGTGAAATTAAACTCAAGGAAGCGTACATTTTTAAGAAGAAAAAGAGTAAATTTATGAAAAGTAATTACGAAACATTGAATTTATTATCATCTTTAAACAGAACAAAAGCTTTTATTACAGTATTAGACTAACTTTGACACTACAAAAGTGATTCTTATGCAAAAAAAAGTGTAAAAAGCAGTTATTTTTAAGCGGAATGAAAAATTATTCTGTCTGTATGAGGTGGATCCCAAAAGTGGGAGGGTTTGAAGTTAATTCGATTGGAGTTTTATGAAGGCAGATAAGGTGCTTTTTAATATTCTCGCCTTAGGGTTTCGACATCTGCAATGCGTATGTGAGTACACGTAGTTCACTCTAAGTACCTAGCATCATAAAGCCTCCAGGGAGGCAATTAAGTAATTAAACAAATCTCCCAATGGTGTTATTGATGATTCTCCACACGCCCGCGATACTCTTCTTTATGAAAGGGCAGAGCCTGCCTTCATGGAGACGCATGAGTATGACTTTAGATCCTATTTGTCTTCGACCTACCCTGCATATTATTTAATATCTCAAAATGCCAGATCCTTAAGATCGAATGATCACATGACATTTACAGCCAGAAAATAATTGCGATCAGGTTGAACATTTAATTACGGCAAAGGCTAAATTTAAAATTTCTTGGAGTCAATTAAGAATCGGTATTATAATGTAAAGAAAAGTTTCCTTTATACTAATTGTGAAAATAAACGAAAATTCAGATTTGGAGTGTAAAATATTTATAAAAAGATTTGTTTCATTGCTTTTCTGATCCAAACCTTTCATAGAAAAGGGATGATGAGAAGGTTGTAAATAATTGATTGGTTTTGAGATTTAGTGTACCTATTATTGATAATAGCTACCAGGCAAAAGTACTAGAATCGCGTCATCGCGTCAAGGACCACCCGTGGTGAGTTTCGATATACTCTGCTGGAGACAGCCAACACGACACAATCAGGGGACTCCCTCGCTATCTCGCTAATAAATTATTAAAGGGTAGTTCCTGGGAATGACGCCGGTCTATTGCGGAGAGAACGTGTGTTCCGATAAAACACTTACCGCACGTATCATAGCCATTATCGTATTAAAGAATTATCGTCTCCACACGTTTCTTGACAATGATGGGTTCATAATTCTTCGTATAAATTTTAAATCAATAATATGTACAGCATCCATAATATTACAGCATTATTAGAGAATTTGCGGAAGTAAAAACTAACTTTTAGCACGCTACCTAACTGAGCCACGTTCCTCAGAGTGGGGTGGCTTGTTTTTAGGCGGCATTCAGACGAGGCTCAGTTTGTAACATGCTAAAAGTTTAATTTCTCTTTGGCAGATTTTCTAACGTGTTTAAAACTCTTCTATTTATGATTTGCTATCATTTATAGTAATGTTAATATAATATGTTACTATAATGTTAGTAAAAAATAGAAAAGGAAGAAAGTAGAGCGAAACATTTTGAGCAGGTGATATGCAGATGAAATAAGCTGCTTCAAGGTAAGAGAAATATGAACGAAGGTGGAGTTGGTGGATGGTGGCGCCAATAAAAGCCTTTGTCTTGCCGACGACCCAACACCAGTCCCTTTACCGTCGTGGCTTCCCAAACCCTTCGACCCCCGACTACGAAAAGGCGAAGTGCCGAAGGGTTGACGAGCAGTTAAACGAGGGAAACGCGTAAGACAAAGCAGAACCTTTCCGCTCTCAAATTCGCATTTGTCCGCGGCGCCATGCAAATCCTTTTACAAATGCTTTTTTCTCGAGTTTCACGTGTACCCGAATTTTACGTCGCTACGGTTATTTTATCCAAATTTGACTGGGGAATTTTCAAACGACCCTTCTCTCGCAATATCTGGCAGCTTCCTGAATATTTAAACTTTAAAGTGTAACAAATTAGGAGAGACTTTCGGTTTCGTCGCATTTTTAAAACTGCAGGACACATTGGAAATGTGACACTTGCAAAATCGAGAGTGGTCGAGAAAGTTTTAAAAAGGGTGTTGAAATTTTAGAGGTCTTTAGGAAAATTAGAACCTTCTAGTTTAGAATATGAAAAATGAGGTATGAAATATGAGATATGAAACTCACCTGAAATAGAAGAAAAACGAAAAGATTAGTTAACTATAAATAATGATAGGAAAAATAAATTTTGTTGTGGAACAACCCTAAAAGTCTGATATTTACTTTGCTGGTTCAACTCGTCTCGAATGATTCTCCAAACTGTAAACCGGAGTACTATTTTGATTCCCAGGATTCGCCATGATCATCCACGCGAGTAGAAGCCCCTCATGTAATATTAATGATTCGCCGCGGATCGAATACCCCATGATAGTTTTCACCCTACCACCCCCTCTCCTCCATCTCCTTCCTATGGACATCGAAACGTTACCCCATCCCAGAACCTGATTGCGAAGCGGGTCAGAGCCACTGATTTTCAATGGATGGGACCCGAATTTAAACTATGATTACCCCGCCGGTCGTGAGCTAAGTATGGGGCTCGACTTCGTCGTAATCAAGCTTTGACAAATTAGAACCTCGAAAATTACGTGTACTTTATATCCTTCCTGGACGATCCACTATAATGGTTTTCAATTTATTTTAAAATCGCCTACCACAATTTATTTTTCGTGGAAATGCCTTTTTACAGATATAGATGTTTCAAAAACGAGTTCAAAAAAATACATATATGTATTTTTATATATAAAAGAAAAAATCTTCTAATTAAAACTTGGATCGCAACATATAAAAAATTGTTCGTATAAACTTCCGATGATACTGATCTCTAAATATTTAAATACATGCACAGAGTCTTCATTGCTCTTATTTATTTTATTTAATGATGCATTTCAATTATAGAAATAGCCTCTTTCGATTTTTTCCAATAAGAAACGAACTCTAGAATTTATACTGATAGAATCTGCATACCTATACCTGATGCATGCAAACGGCATGATTATCACTTTGTCCAATTAATTCAACGATTGAAGAACTGCAACGGTAAGAAGTTAAGTGGAATCTTCATGGTATGCAATAAACTCTGATCTAGTATAACCACTTGTCGTAAATCTCAATACCCAGAAATTTAATTACAAAATTAATTTAAAATTCAGAGTTTTAAAAAAAAATTAAATCAACTAAAGACTCCAAGTGTTAAAGTTTGATTAAACTTCTGGTTGATATATTGGGCGATTTAGAAGATGCTCTTTGACCCATTTGTAATTAGACCATAATCTAAAATTAAATCTCATCACCTCTCTTCTAACACAATTAAATTCGGGATAGAATTCAGGCTTGTAAAGAACTGCGAAACATTAAACTGGGATTAGAAAACGGGACGAAATAAGGGGAAGTCCCCGCAAACGGAGATTTAACCTATCATTACCCGCCGCCGCAGATAATTCAATTTATTTCCCATATTTATGAGACGCGAATAGAGGGAAGTCTCGTCGTTTGCCTCTTTGCTTGGTGTACACAGAAAACACTTGTATATGCCGTATTGTATAGTATAATATACGTTCATATAGTAGGTATGCTTATTTGGTTTGCGTTGCACTGTCTTAAGTGCGAACTTAAAACATGGAACGTGTTCGACGGTCAGAGGGCTGGAGACTTGGAGAGCCGTAAACCACATCACGAAGACCATAACTGCTTCATCGTGCATCTTCAAGAGAGTTAAAATCATTTCCAGGTCTCTTGAATTAACGAGCTACGAAAAAACTCGGAAACATGACTACATTTTATTTATGTTTAATAAATTTCTTTATATACATTTTTTAAACATAATTGTCTTATAATAATATTTAAACTATGAAAATTACGGAAAACATCGATGTTTTTCCGATGTATTGTCCTCATAGATACACCTGTTTCCGATATATCGATGTATCGATACATCGATATTCCACTTCCGATGTTGCATCTCTAAATCTGATTCATGGAGCCTCATTTTTTGAAACTCCTCTCAAAATCACACTTTTTAATTGTAACAAAAATGTGCAAATTCTGTATTTCGGATCCGACACGATATATGTAGAGCATTTCCGGTGAAAGCCGAAAAAGCGAATCGAGAGAGCAATCTATGTTCTCTGCAATGGTATTCATGAGTACGTGCGCACGGAAACGAAGAGTATTCGGACATCACTTGTAGGGGTCGAGTGGACTTTTATTTTTTTTTTTTTTTGCCAGTGTCGGCTTTCCCTTCGACGAGGTCTATTCACCCATGACGCGAAAAGGAACCTTTATGGCGCTGTTTGCCCTCTCCATTCGAGTGGGAGGGTCGTTTTCACGGCTCTACTTTTTTGCTTTTCCCATTCTCGCGCTTTATCGTCAAAATTCACCCTCTGTCTTCTCATTCGTACCCGCTGTCTCGTTTCCCCTTCCTATCATTTTTTTTTCACAAACCATTCCTTTTTTTATCCTTCAACAACATTTTTAATTTATTATTTTTTACATTAAAAAAATGTTTTAGTTTTTACTAAAGAGTAATCAGTTCAGTTTGCAATACAAGTCTTATACTTTACAAGGGCCAAACATAAATTTGCGGATGATTTTTTTCTTTTTGTCCCACTATATTCTTTCTATGGATCATAAATCCTTCGACCCGCCTGTAAGTAACGTCGGCCTCTCAAGTACAATTCCCTTTTCTCTCCTTTTCTCCGTCAATTTAGTTAATATACTGCACACAAGTACTGTATTTAACGTTGCATACTCATCGTGTGCGTAATGAGAAATTATGTCCTATCGTTACAATGTCTGTTGCGACGATTCTGCGGTTATGGTTATCGACTCAATGAGTATCACTGTAAAATTTTCTTCCTGGGGCAGTTTAAATCCTCTACACCAAGGTTTACACATTAGAATTCAAAATTGTTATAAACATCAAAGATTTCTTTTTAAAAATTTCCTTCATTCTTTATAAACACTGTTCTGAATTTTAGTACAAGAATTACGTAATTGAAGTATGCTGCAGTGCAGTAAAAATAAATATTTATTTTTATAGTTAGGAAAAGAGGTACGAATTGATTATTTGCAAAAGTAGTAATGCTTATTTACATCACTGTTGACCAGTGTAGTTGGCGAACGTCAGGAAATCGTTGGCTCATAGAATTGAAGTTTGCAGGTATTTTCGATCGCTTACTCGTGATTGTGCAAGTGGTATATAGTTATTGAATTTTAAATGAGAATGAGAGAGTGTAGATGTGAAAAGAAACAAAATAGTGAAATAACTCGGACCAATGCTCGAAATACAAGTAAGAAACACGTGCCTTGGAGTAAGTGAAATGATAAAAGATTGAAAATAATTATGATTTTTGTATCATTATATTTTTATATACTTTTTATGCACCATAATTTTTATGAGTCGAAATATCTTAAGAGACCTTTTTATTTAAAAATAAAATCGATCATGCATGACATGGTAAAAGAATCAGCGACTTATAAAAACACCAAGTCAGCATTAGCAGCAAGTATATAAGCGCATCCTATTCTGCTTTCCTGCCAACTGTCACGTCTTTTCCAACCCTCTCTTTCCTTTCCTCTATTTTATTTTCTCGATTTATCCCACCCCTATGTCTCGATCTCCCACATCCGACCTCTTTACGCCATTTTGCTTCGTTGCCACTCAAGGAAAAGTCGATGCCCAGAATGGTTTCGTAGTCAGCACTTCGTTCTGCCTTCACTGAATTCCGGAACATCAGCTTTTATTTTATGCTTCAATACAACCTCAATCGTGATTCTTTTCTCTAAATTCTACAAATTTAAAAAAAAAAACTGTGAAGAACTGATGGCATAAAATCAAAATAATGTTTAATATAATATGATTTGATTATTTATAATTTTTGAATGCTTAAATTCATCTACACACAAATACATAAATGGACACCGCAACAAGGCAATGACGGTCACGCGACGATAAGCAATTCAAACTTGTGCGTGTGCGTCACTCAAAAGTCAGCCCGAATTTCTCCTGCATGGTGCGACGTTTTCTCACGCATCTCGATACACATCTTTTATAAAACAAGAATACCGGTAAAAATATTCAGAAAAAGAACCGTTCCATGTTCATTAACATAATACATTTTCTTATAAGTATTTTATTTTTTATTTTTATTTTTTTTATTTTTTTTTTCCTATCCTACATCGCTTTCATATAATAACTCATAATTTCAATAAAAGATAACATAAGCAACATTTCCTTATAAATATATAAAATCAGTTCAAGAAGAGATGGTTAGTCTTAATTTTTAAGGCACAATTTTGAGTTTCTCTAGAAAGGGGATATATGCATTAATTTTCGAAAAACGGGTTCTTGATCTTTGTACTTCATTTTTCTGAGGTATGATTCAAACGATAGCTTGATTCGTTATCTTTAGCGGATGTCTAAGAGGAATATTAAGTGATACCGTTTACGAAGCTGAGGTGTAATTATCTTCCTTCTCTTCCCGACAATTTCTCGGCTCTCGTAAATATTTACGTAGGTATGAGAATCAGTTGCTCTCTATCAGAACTGAAAATTCGATTTAAAAACCATTTTTATAATTGATATTAATAATTGAAGCAATAAAAACTTGTATTGATAGTGTCTTGCTGACATAATTGAGGCACAATCGAACCAATGTGTAGCCTTTTTATCATTTTTCAAACAAGTTTCAAAACTCGTTTACTTTCACGAAGTGCTCGATAAAAAGTTATGTACTAGAAACATGTAGTCCAGTTTTACAGATGGAATAGTTTTATAATTATATCTCCTCATTTGCAAGATAAAAAGTCTAAATTGCCCTTTTCCGTCCAAAGAAAAATCATTCAGTTCATAAACTCATAATGATATTTTTTAAAAAACATTTTTCTGGTTCAATATAGACTTGTTGATATTTTACATATTATCTTATCTTATCTTTGAAGTTTAATATCTACTTTATCAATTTATTTTCTCATGATTTTGCAACTCAAAATGTAACATAAAATGTGCATACTGAACACTTGAAATGCCATTACACATATATGTATAATTCATAAGGCGCGAAAATCATTTTATCTTAATTGCAATTAACAAAAAATGAGGGAGCAATGTTGCACACGTAAAAATAGTTACAGAATATAATTAAGATAATGAAACCTCTTACATGACATTGACTTTATTTTCAATTCTCTATACTTTATTATTAAAAAGTGAATTCAGGACTAAATCCATAAGGATCGTTGCCTTCACCGCCCCTAAATTCATGCCACATTAAATCGTGTAGGTAACCCGACAAACCGTTACATAACTCTTACATCATCATGGAAGAGGGTACCTATTCTCATATCCCGGAATGCGGAATCCTATCACGCTTTAGGGAACTAAAGTTACCGATTCGACACGCAACATACACGGAGTATCAGAACACCCAGAAGTTTACTTCCAATTCTGGAACCAATGTCTATCCTGAGGGTTCGAAACGAAATTATATCAATTTTTTAAACTTTCTTGATCGGGATATAGAGCTGAGAAATATTGTCGGTGCCAAGGTCTGTCGCAAGAACTTAAAGGATCGCGTGATTGCCATAATTTTTCGCTTGTTGAAAAGAACCATAGACTCATAATGACGATATTTTCTGTCGGCTCTTTGCAAAGAGTCACGATCGCACTACGACTGCTAACCCTGTTACGCGGAAGCCTTTGCGGGTCGCCTTTAATATTTTCCCTACTTGAAAAGCTCACTACCTTTTCATTATTTTTGAAAGACCGATTTCTACATTTTTTATTTTGACTATTTTTGCTTCCTCATAGAGGAAGCTTTGTAGTGGTGTCAAAATCCAGTTTCCAAAAAAGGGTTTTTTTGAACATATTTCAAGGGCAATATATCTAATATGATGTCCTGAAAAATTGTCCGGATGTATGTATGTATGTATGTATGTATGTATGTATGTATGTATGTATCTATGTCGCGATCCTGCAATATCTTGAAAAAACGTGGAGATAAATTAATGAAATTTAGTACACTCTTATTCCACTAAGTGCTCATTTTGAATAAGCACAAAAGTTGATAAAACTTCACAGCTAGTTTATTATTTTGACTATTATTTTTATTAATTGAATGTTAAATCAGGAAATAAGGTGAATGGAATTTGGAGGCCCAAACTCATATCGTACACAAAATGTATAGGGCCTACGCCTTCTCCACAAGTTGGTTCAGCGTGCGGACAATGAATTGATTGCATTATCCAATTTGCTCGGAGCGACAACCTCTTGGATTCCAGAAATTCAACGTGCCCAACATCTTCTCGGAATGCATTCTGGTAACAAGACATCAAGCTAATAATAAACGTCTTGTCGGGCGAAAATAAACTGGTTGGCATTAATTGTCTGGTTTTCGCGCATAAGGGCGGATCCGAAAGTGTCAACCATGTCACGTGGACAATTTCACCCTCGAAGCGAATGACACTGAGAAGAATTTCACAGATGAGGGCAGGTGTTTCAACACTTGAAATTGTATCTAATCCGAAATATTTGAAACCTTAGAACATTGAGGAAAATTATTGTGAGTCTTGGACAAAAAGAGTAAAGGCTATGATTATATAAATTATGCTTTATCGTTATTTAAATTATGCTTTACAAATAGTAACGAAAATATCTAGATTGTATAAAAACTGTATAAGTCAACTCTTACAAATTGTAAAATTGTCTAATTTAATTCTTATCAGAGATTGCAAATCTGTTTTCGAATCTAATATATCTGATTATTGTAACATACACGCAAATATCGGTTAGAAATGCGTTCATCGATGATTAATGAACCAATTGCAAGAAGGCTTGAATGTAAACGAGATAAGTATCACGTTCCTAGTAAACGAGATTGGTGGAAACACGTTTAATCGTAATGGTAGTATCGATAAATGAAAAAAGTGTAATACCACTTAGCTAGCAGTGGTGTATGAAGAAAAAATGTAACGAGGTAAAATCCTAAACCACTTGAGTGACCCGACACATTTAGAAAATGGCGGGTCGCGGATTGGTCTGCCTTGGGCCCAACGATTACTGAGGAATGAGGGGATACCGGTATCGCGCCCTCCCGTCTTATATGTGAGTTGTATGTATTTTGTGTATACACGAAGAACACATAGCAGCTGTGTCCAGAACTGTTGGCCGATTTACACACCCACAATATCTCCTGCAAGCATTATTTTCTATTCATTATGTTTCATCAGCTTTTCCTCATAGAATTCCTAATTAATTAAATAGTAAATAGTCCATAAATTTGTACTTTTACAATTTTTTTACTACTTTTTGAAAGCAAAAAAGAAAAGAAGACGAAATGATGACTAAATTGAATGGCACCTAAATTGAAGACATAATAATAAATGCTCTGCAACATTATGTGCGCATGCAAGAATTCGCAGGGTACAAGAGATTGTATGCAATTAAGTAAGTCTTCATTAATGTCCTTGAAGAATAATTAGTGACACCTTCACGTTGATTTGAAATCAGGCGGCATTTTTTACAAAGGCATGAAAAGCAATTAGATGTCATTAGAGAACTGCAGAAAGCTTCACGTACTTTATACATCCAGCAAACGAGACGGATTCAGTTTGTTGAAGTGATTATTCTTATTGTTCTTTCCGGTAGGATTCTTGGAAATCTCGATAGCGGTATGAACACATCTCACACGAGAATCTCACGTCCTTCCTTTCACCCTTTCTTCACTTGATTTTAAACACGGAACCAAAAGAAAGAGAGTGCAATTTCTTAGTGTTTAAGAAAGAAAAGGGATGTCTAGATCATTTTTTTCGTACTAAAATATAAAATATAAATTCTCACAAACAAATTACTTTTAATATTATTTCCGGAAGAAGATGTTTTTAAAATCCTTAATTTAATAGACAAACTCGATGATTTAAAGTCACAAAGAGAATTAAGAAGCTCGTGCATTTAAAAATGGGATAATTCTGAGGTTACTTAATTCACATAAAATTGAATATTTACGTTCATATAATGATTTTGTCGAGAGCGGGCGGCATCTACAAACGCTGTTGATTAAGTCGCATTAGTAAATGCGGTTTTAGTAAGCCGCTCAAAAGATGCTAATGAAATCGCGCTCCTGAGAAATAAATTAATATTCTTCTATATGAATTCTGAGTCATTTAAATACACTCGCCAGAAAAAATACTTTGTAAATATATGTTAATCATAAGAGATGCGAGAGCCTGGAAAATGACAAAAATTTGCATATATAATCGATTCTCGATACTATTTCAGTTCATTTAATCAGACTCAGCGAAACTCACCATTGACAGATGTTTCTTTAATCGAATTTCTGCAGTAAATTGATTTTTATTCTCCCTGAAATATTGGCAATAAAAAAACTTGAAAAACACATTAACTCGCGCTGAAATAGTCACCAGCATCGTTGCTTTTCTCTTAGAACTTCGTCGAATCAAATAATATAGTCAGAAGAGCAATCGCGAACGGGTTAAAAAGTCGCACGAAGAAATCTGGACCTTTTCTTCCATCTTAATGGCCCCAAGGTCATCCAGAGTAGACACGCGATCGGGTGGATTCAGGTAGAGTCTAAAAGTCCAAAGCAAGGAGTCTCGTGATTGCGGGCATTAAAATGGCGTTGCTACACACCCAACTACGATCGAACAGGTTAAAATGTTAAATGAATCGTGAAATCTTGAACGATCTCGATATCATACTGATAATTAGCACAACTTTTAAGCAAAATACACATTATGAAGAATGTCAAATTCAAGCTTCTAAAATTTGAATTTCAATTAAAGTATTCGCAATCGGACAATTGTAAAGTTACAAGTTTAAAATTGAGCAAAAAATAAACCCTTTGTCTCATTTTGAGATTAAGTAATGATTCTATCTCAGTTTCTAAGAACATTTATTTTCTTTCCTATTAGCTCTTTTGCCAGAGATATTGTCCCTTCAAACCGAGGTAGTTTACTGAGTTCGTACTAACGACGGGAAGAAGGCAATCTTTAGCCATCTGTCGATCCAGGTTCTCTTCCATGGTGCAAGAAATTCTTCCTTCCAATGAGAAGGATATCAGTATTCATTGAAAATTCAAAAAAAAAAATATTTTAAACAGTTATGCTACTTATTCAGTTAATAAGTTATTAAGTTTCTTCATAAATGTATAATATAGTAAGTATCCTACTTTTATGAAGCAAAAAAAATGAATAAATACAATTTTTTTGAAAACAAAGAAAGAAATATTTCTTTATCTTGCAATATTCATTTTTACATCTATAGCAATGACATAAACTATAACTAAAGCATACCCAGTAATTAAAATACAGTTGTTATCAGACTGTCATTATTGGAATTATAGAATGATGTATAGTATTCTTAAAAGGAAAATTCTTGAACTACTTAAAGAATTGTTATCATTTTTTATGCACTCATTTAACGGGGTATTCTTACAATAATTGTACCCTGCGAATTTTACGGTGTGTATTTTATAGTTTATCCATTGTAAAGTACAGTTTTTCTGAAGGCGCACATTAAATTAAATGCAGTCGAACTCGAGCATGGGAGTGCACGTGCCGTTTTAACATTATAGTTTAACTTGAGTTTAACATATTTTAGATCTGTTCTGATTTCAGAACGAGTTACACTCCTCACGCTTGAATGATCGTCTTGACAATGCCGATTGCTCGCAATCTACTAAGTTTACTATAGACGTAAAAGCGATGGAACAGTGCTCTCACGAGATAAGTTTTTCCAGGTAGAAAATTGTCGCTTGCAGGCAAAAACAACTCGCCCTTTCACACACTCCGCTTCAAGTATTTCTTTTATTATTCTCCGGTACGTGAACTATTTCGCAAAAGTGAAAACTTAAGTGTAGTCGCTTTTTTCATAAACATCTATTTTTTAAGTGGATGTATTCATTTTATTTCTTAATAAAATCGCATTAAATACTGATAAAAACATATCTGTTAAAAGCAAAAGTAAACCATGTAATTAAAAAAAAAAAAGAAACAACGTAAAGTGATTAGTTATCTATTCTTTGTAAAAAGACATATCTATGCAAGAACGAAGTGTTATTTTAATAGTAACAACCTTTTTTCCTAATAACCATGTAATATTTCTACTACATGAACTTTTTTATTTAAAAAGGGAAATATTAAAATAGAGCATGTCCTAGAAATGCTTTTTTCATGTTTGCAATTTTTTGTTTATTTGATTATCAGTGGCTATAAAATCGAAATAAACACACCACGAGGTGAAGTTTCGAGGAGTTGACGTGTCGTGCCTCGCGACTGTTTGTTGCTTCCCGCGTTTCGTGTCCCTTCATGTCCCATTCGAATCGTTATCTCTGGTTGTAATTACCTCGTGATTATTCCCTTTTTTTACGCGAGCTCAGTGCGATTAGTGAGATAGACACGCACCTTGCGTGTCCCGAAATCACTTTTATTACTCTCTTTGACTTTACATACTACATATGTATGACAGTTTTTCTAGGATCAAAAAACTTTGCACATTTTTATAATCAGCTTATTCACATGAAGACTTATGAATTACATTATTCATAGTCTTTTTGTGCGTGATTAAAAAGTCTATCGACTAAAAATTTTATGTAAGTTGCAGTTCTCATGATGTTCGATTAGTAAAATAAAACAGATAAAATAATAGATTACTTCAATAATACGCGCAAAAAAATGTTAAGAAAATAAATACTAAGTCATTCGTTATTATCATAATGACCGACAATATATACACGGTCATCGACTGCAATTATAAAGCTCATATCTCATGTTGGAACCTCTTACTGCTGATACAAATTGTTTTCTTGAATAGCATTACCAAGTTTAATGTGGATTTAATTCCATGTTTAAAAACGTGTAAATACTTCATAAACTTAAATTCAGACAAGTTTTACTAACTTTAAGAAATTAATCTGCAGTTTCTCAAGTGACCTCTAGATGGCTACATAATCAACCTTTCCTACAAGTGGTGTAGAGACTATTTAAGAAAGTAATTTATTTTAATTTAAAATTGGCAAAACGATGAGAAGAAAGTGGATGAAAAATGTGGATGAAAGTAGATGAAAAAACGAGGGAAGGAAGAATGATATAGTTGTTGAAATTTTGTGAAAATCGAGGTAAAAATTCGAAGCAGGGAGCGTTATCCTGGATCACGTAGGAGCAGACTAGCAGCTCGAGCAACATTCGAAGACCCTCGTTCTCAGTTTATCTCTGTCTTTCTCGGTTGTTTTGCCTCTGGTATCTTAGCCTCTTGTTCTGGCTCACTTTGGCATTGCTTTTGGCTTGGGCCGGGTGTAATCGGTTCCCCGAAGCCAGGGCTCATTATCGACCCGTCGGCCTAGCAATTACCTGCGAAGCCTGGACTTCGTGTGTGCCAGGCCAACAACACAGTTTCTGACTCGACTGGACTCTACTCGAGCACCAGAACACCCGTACATTCGACCCCTTTTGCCCCGAATTCCCCCCTTTTAGTGTATACTGTGTACGCGGATAACCGCGGCAGAAGCAGCAACGGCAGCGTCAAGTCTAAGGAGCTCCATTAAGGGGCGCTTCATGATGCAAGATTTCGTCTAAACGAATGAAGATTGTCTTTACAGTTTCCAGGAGAGAGCATTAAAAAATTAGACCCAAATATTCTGAAAAAAGCCTCCAAAAAAGTCCAGACTCAGTCAGCAGCGAAACTCCTGTAGCTGTTACTCCATCGTTCCGCAGAAAGACGTAGACAGAGATAGACAGACGGACGGACAGAGGATCGTGATAATTACTGGACTCAAGAATGCAATAATTGCAGGCTGTGCCAATTCATGCTACTTGCAGGAGAAGAAATCTTTCCATGGAGAAGATTCTCTTTTTTCTGCTTTTAAGTTTCCTGAGGAGGAGGAAGGTATACGAAATAAGTATTTGGGGTCAATATTTTGGTAATTAAGACAAATTAATCTAAAGAAGATATTTAAATAATTTTTCCTCGAATTCAAAGACCTCTTGTGAGAGAAATACGAAATACAGCCACCTAGCGGTCACTGAAAAAATTATTATAAGTGAGAGAAAGAAGCTATAAAATTTAGCTTTAATATGACTTCAGAATCGTTTCTGAGTACCTGAGACTTTTGGTTATTAACCAAAAGTCTCAGGTAGGGTTAGAATCGACCATCGTCTCGCGTGATACCGATCCTCGAGGAGTACGTTGACCTTGAAGATCTTCTTGCATATTGGCAAAGGTTCGAGAACTGTTCCCCACGTATTCGCATATTCACGAGGGCTCACCTAAAAATCCCTCGTGGGAAATCGTGACAGAGGTTATTTATATAGTTATAGCATAACTGGTAAGTAACGAATACCAGAAAATGTGAACATTTCATAAATACTGTACTTAGTCTATTGGACCTTCCACACTATACAGGATAACTGCTTAGATTATGATTTATGATCAATTCTATAAAATTAATCCTTCTAAATTGTTTATTATCTGCGACCTACGAAGTATGAAATCAGCGTTTAGATATCCCGCTATTTTCTATTCGCTTCTAAGTTCGGGTCGTGGATTTATAATCAAGGATATATGTAATTTTACATTTATACCTCAATATGTACTGTGATGATTCTAAATAGAAGTTTTACTTAAGTAAAATTCACTTAATAATCTAGAGTATAAGATCATCATTTTCAGCACGTGTCGGATCAGAGAAATAAAAGTGAGTAGTTATAGATAGTAGTTTATTCGATCGAAATTGATATCGGAATGGATGTCTAACGGTTTGGAACAGAGGACTTGAATGAAAAATCAAAAATAAAAGAGGAATCTTGCAGGAGAAATGAGAAGATCTGAAGAAGTAGCACGATTCAAGGATGCTAGTATAGCCTCTATCTCATCCAGAAAATCGTGGATACTAATTGCTAAATTATCGATGATGTGCCGTCGATGTAAAGAAGAGTATAAAAATCGACTTCGACGTCCGAGTCCTTCCTGCATGCAATGCATTAATGTATACATAAACGTTATACAAGCAAGATCTTGTTTGTAAGTGTAAACGCGTATAGAACATCGTGGTAACACTTCTCGCTACCGGGATGAGAGGTATAGGTGATCTAATTTCCCGAGCAGTCGTGCAGAAAATGATCCCAACGCGATTATGAAACAAACGGCTTCCACTCTACGCCGAGGGCATCGCGGTGCCTTTTTATCGTTCTCTTTTCTTTCCCCGACTCACAATAATAATCAAGCTGTCCACTTCCTGGGATACGTTTTCGCGCATAAAATCATTACTGCGCGTGTCTCGCGGAATCCGAATGATCTATTCCCGCATCCCTCAGCAATTGGCTCAAATCGGCAATTTCTACTTCCTGGAGAAGAATTGGCAAGAGTAGTAAAGATTAAAGAATTTTTTTACAGAAACTTCAGGATGCACGATGAAATAGAACTTTGACTTCTGCTTCTCAGGATAATGTTTGCGTGTGTTAGATATGAGTAAACATTTCGAGTGAAACGTTTATTCCATAAACGTAAGAAATTTTATTTTCCTGATAATAAACTAATTTATTATCATACCATAATATAAAGCTATAAATAATAGATAAATTAATTATTGATTTGTGTGCTTCGAAGATGTTTTCTGGGTGCCAAAAGAATTCTTAAAATACGTTAACAAATTTGTCAACACGTTGATTCTTTGTTTCAATAACATTTGCGTGTGTTTTAGTGACTAAACATTTCTAGGGAAACGTTTATTATCTCAACGCAACAAATTTCAGTTTCCTGGATAAGTCGTTTACGTAATTTAAAATGAGATAATGAAACTACTTTTAAAATTCAGAAAAAGAAGTTTATATATTCAGATAATATATCTTTATACCTTTCAGATTTGAGCCTCTTTAAATCTGAAATGTCTAATCCCGATATTTGGAAAGGCAAGAATCTTCTCAATAATAATTAACACTTTCTTTCCATTTTTAGCATCAAAGAATATTTATTGTTCCATTGTCTGCACTCTTGTGATTGACGCAAGAATGGATCATGACAAGAAGGGCCCCGAGAAGGGCCCCGAGAAGGGCCCCTTGCCCTCAAAGCACCAGAAGCCCCTGGTCCCACAATTAACATAATGAGATATGAAATGCTGATATTAACACGAGGTTAGTTAATAACGCTCTTTGCCCCAGAATGCAAATAATCTTTAACACATCGCCTCAAACCGTAAAACCCATTTTTTCCAAACGTGGGTACTTTGTCGGCAATAAATTATCCCATCAGCCCATATCGATCGTATATATTATACATAATATTTTCTTATTTTATACATTCGTATTTTCTACAAGGTCAAGATTAAAGACTCGATAATTTTCTACAATCTTATCAAATATCGAGATATAAGTACACACTCACACACTAAGATAGACATCTTTGTGTATAATGTACGTACACTAATAATGAAGACATAAATATATATTTAGTAGCATAAAATAATCGTCAACTATCAATTCATTGTTCAGCACGATATTCTAATCCCAGGTTCCGTTCAATTGCTCCTAAAGGTCTATAAAACCGATCTAAGAAGCATATCTGCATTTCTGATCGAAGATATTAGCTATATATATATATATATATAACTCTCTAGTATGATTAGAATTAAAATAAAAAATGACATCGTTTAGAAATAATTCCATGCTATTACCGTTACTTCGTATATTACTATTGATGCAACGAGTCATTATTTTTCGAAACCTATAATTTAAAAAATTATCCAACTTGTCGCGCAAATAAAAAATTACATTGCAGATAAAGCACAGGAAGTGAAGTCGTCTAATAACGGTAATAAAGCGAGGAATTTTAAAAATCTGTCTATAAGCTTTTTTTCTCTTCCGTCTTATTCTATATTTTAACATTTCAATTTTTGTGCGAATTAACGAAGCGCGTCTTAAACACAAGTAAAGTTTAAAAACAAGTTTAAAAATCATATGATTTAAAAAATTTCTAAATATTCTTTTAGAAAAATTCAAAAATATTTCTGGAGTATAAAATACAATTTTAGTTTCCGGATTGTGGTTTTCTTTTTGTTCTCTTATTATTATATGAGAGACCCGGAAGCGGAAACCGAATTTTGCAAAACTTTTGACTTCCTCATGTGGTTTTGCATGAAAGCATTTTTGATGTCTTCATTCGATTGCATAATTTTGCAACAGCTGTAGTACCTAAGTTTTGGTTCCATCTGGTGAATGCGGATTTCCTTCCTGGCCAGCATATAGGCCAGGGAATGAAATCGCTCTCGTGTTCGTCACCGCACTGTCACCGACGTCACTATTTCTCGCGGTTGCGGTGATGCCGAGGGCGCCGAGGTGCCAATTTGCAGGTGCAAAGTTCATGCCAGGGAAACCACTAATGGCGGATAACCTGGCACGTGGATTTTCTAAGGGGACAGGTTAATTACTCACGGCCACAAAAGGCACGTTCTCATCTTTTCTCTTCACTGTTCTCAATAAGGAATTCGCAATTACCTAACAAAAACTTAATTCTTAAGCTCTTAGTTATCCTATAAAATTTCTATTTGTGCTAATTTTCTACTTTCAGTAATTATAATAAACAATTGCCAAAAAAATAAGTGGAAATTCAAAGCTACGAGCCTCTCAAAAATACTAAACACCTGTCCCTCGATAAAAAATGATTTGGATAAGATTCTTATTGTCAAGTATACGGAAAATCACAGCCCCATTTTCCGTTCATCATTCGATCAGTCTCGGTTTCTTTTGATCCCACAGCAACGATCTGAACCGCCTTTTATTATAGGTTCCAGAAATTTTTTACCCTAACGGATTTATACCTATAACCACCGAGAATGAATCTTTCCACTTGTCACTTGGATTATTTAATGTTCAAATCTCCCCATATAATTTCGAGTCTTTCTCAAAAGAAAACCTCTTCGAATTTCACCTGACTTATTTCCTATTTCATTTAACTTTCATAGTAAATACGTAATACATATTGTGCACTAAATGTTGAATTATAGTTCATAAAAAATAAATAAGAGTCATTTTCCTCGTGACTTTGCATATGCGTGTTTTACACTGGTAATTACTATCTCTTGTTTAAATATTTCGTTCGACATGCTTGGTTAAAAATAATATAATTAGGATTCTTATCGTAGTAGGCAATGCATGGAAAGTCAGTTTATATATGTGGCTAAAACTAGAACATATTTAATGATGTATTCAAGTTTTATAAAATTTCATGAAGAATGTAAGAAAAATGTCAGCGTGAACATATCGATCGACGATCCGACGGAAAGAATCGTCGATGAATGCTTTGCAAAAATACGAAATTATATCCACTCCCTGAAAACAATAATTTGTATTTATCGTCTCGTGTTTATGTTTGCCTATATTATCTTCATTTCAATTTCACTTATTTACATTAAATTTCCATTATCACACCTCCATTTACAAAATTGCCCTCGAAATTGCAACATTCCTTGAAATCCTTTTACTACTCAAATACTGAATATATATTAAATATCAAATATTTTACTCTTACTGAATAAATATTCTCTTCTTGGCAGAAAAATGTTAATTTATTGGCAGAGCTTTAAGTGAGGGACATCGATTTCGGACTTTATGAGACATAGCGGACAAGAGTGCAAAAAGGCGTAACGAAATGGAAAAGAGCTGTGAACTGACGGTTCGAAGTCAATTGGCAGATTCGTGGCACGTCCGAATTTCTTATTTTGTTTTTGTAGGCGGACATTGGAGAGGCCCTGGTGGCGCCTCCATCGGGATATAAATTAATTAGATTTGTGGGGGGTGTGTCGGCTTAGTGGCGGCACGTTGTTTCTACATATACATTCGTTGGCCCCTCGGTTTGCCCGTTTTTCGACCCGACCGATACCAGTTCGCTCTCACGCGCCTACAAACGCCTTTAAAAAATCCATTGTCAAGAGCCAAGTAATATATTGCTCTTTTTCGATCCATATTTCTCGTTCTAAACATCGGCCTGTTAAAAAAGAAAAGAAACAAAAGAACTGCGATGGAGATTCTATATAACTTATTTCAATGTGCCAGTTATCGGCCATCTTGGGGATTTCCTAAATTGGTACTTAATTTTGAAACGAATACGAAGAAACAATTATTCATACAACTTGTAAGTTCAAGAGTGCCAATTTTATTAGTCTTTGAAAGACACAGTGCCCACATGATTTGTTTTGCTCGTTCCGGTCGGCTCAGTCTCTGAAAGGGGCTATATACTCTGGCAGGTAGAAGGTATGATGTATGGGGGGCGTAAACGGGCGTAGTAACATAGTAACGTTTATTATATTGGCCAGACCGCGCGTGTGACGTGCCTTTATGTATGTCCGAATCAGAGAACTATTATCCTTAACTAATTGAACGCATCCCCAAATAAACATCTCATATGCATGATCCAAGAAATTGATACAACATAGAATAAAAATTGGGCCTACAAATAAAATTAATTAACAAATGTAAACTCACGTTTATACTGTTGAGGGGTGCCGGGGGGCTGACGCCCCTGCGGCCCCCGCCGCCGACCTCCGCCTCCAGGATGTCTTCTTTAATCTCGTTCCACTTCCTTGGTACTCCTCCAGCGGTAAAATTTCAAATTCTTCTCAAAAAGTCCACTATACTTTCATAACAAACACTCTTTCACGAACTGAAACTACTGACCTCAACTCTTTAAAATCTATATTCAGACCACGTGGTAAGAATCACTTGAACAAGTTTCTCAGATCTCCAAATAAACTTATAAAACACTCCACTCTGAATAAAACACTGATAAGATCCCAAATTAACTTTCATCTATTTCCTTTTTATAGACCTTAGCAGACTTTTCTGCCAAAAGGACTTTATAGCTGATGGAGCCATGTGGTATCCAGATCAGCTGTTCCAACTAGAACTGACCTATCCCTTCCACTGAATTTGTATTGCCCAATCAACTGAACTTCCCATTCCAAATCCCAAAATCTTTGATACTTAGACTTGGATAAAAACGAAACCCAGCGCAAACACAACTCGCGAACACGTGACTTTGTATCACCTCATTGGGCAATGTCTTTTCATCAGAAAAAGTAGTGCAAGACTAAAGATATGCCTCGTATACAAAACTTGATAAATAACTCTATCTTTCCGGACAAAATCCTACCACCCTATATTTTTTTTATCAGAATTGGACAAGGCCTCTAGAAGTTAGCGGGTGTATGGGCCGGACTTTTTTCGAGTGTTTTGCCCGCCTTGAGGTTACGCCGATGCGAACGCATGCTCGCGACACGTAGCGATCACACACTGACCGTACGTAACGCGGTTAAACAGAAGCGGCAACGGCTGGGCCCGATTCGAACCGGCCAACCAGCCAACTGACCGACCTACCAAGTCCAACCAACCACCACTCTCTTTGAATCTCTTGCACACTAAGTTTACGTTCCGCGGCTTATCCGCGTACTTGGTTGAACGCGACTCTGGAATTGCTGTGGCGCCACCCTCCCCCTTCTTGATGGTGCCCTCGCCGCTCCCACCACCCCCTGACCGACAACCATCACCGGCCTCTGCCTCATCCTTCTCTTTCTGCATTAAATTCTCATCCTTCTTCCACCTCCTCCTCCCACTACTCCCAGTTTTTCCCTATAATTTACTCTGCGAGCCAGGCCTTTTTTCGTTGTTTTATTCCGTTTCGTACCCTCTCTGTTGCCCTACGCGCCAGCCATGAATCTTTGCCGGAGCCACGGCGCGCCCGCCCCTTTAATAGCGCCTTTTCTGTCCTTCATGCTGCCATCTGTTAGCAAAATCAGGAACCAAAATGTCCGGATTGGTCAGGTGCGAGGATATTCTTTTATGCACCCTGATCTAAGAGTGATACTTAGTGGTCATTCTGATTAAGGAGGGGGTAGGGTTAATTCGACAAAAAAGGCCTATTTTCAAGAATTTTTTTATAAGATACAAATTTGAATTAAATTAAAATTAATAAATTAATAAATTAATTTAATTTAAATTTTTTTATAAGATTTGCTGCCGCTGGCAGCAAATCTCCGCCGGCGCCTCGAAAAAAAAGCTATTTTGCGGTGTACACCATAACATGTCACTGGATCAACTAAAACAAAAAAATCAAAATGCGTTTTTTAGTTTAGATGTTTCCCGATGTAACCTGGGAGAGTTTTTTTTTTATCGATTTCTACATTTTCGGTAGCACTTTGAAGTCAAAAACGCAATTTTCGCTAAAAAAATCGGTTAATTTGTTATTATAAAATAAAAAATAATTAATAAAAAAAAAACTTCCAGGTTGCATCGGGAAACATCTAAACTAAAAAAAGCATTTTGATTTTTTTGTTTTAGTTGATCCAGTGACATGTTATGGTGTATACCGCAAAACAATAACTTTTCGCCGGCGGAGATTTGCTGCCAGCGGCTAATTTACCAATATTTTTTAATAAAAATTTAGGAAAATATAGTTCAAAAGTTGTACAATTATATGCATATTACCTAAATAAACCAGCATTACCTGTATCTTATAAAAAAATTCTTGAAAATAGGCCTTTTTTGTCGAATTAACCTTACCCCCCCCCCCCCTTAAGGGGGTCACAGTCTCTTTAATAATATCAGTTTAAGATATTTGAATTTTTCAAATTAGCAACTGGATTAAAGATTAGATTAGCTGATTGGACTTAAAAGTACAGACTTAATAACTAATGGTAAATAAGAACGACATTGTTATAGTAAATATTCTTCATTATAATTATCATTCGTGATTTCTTTTATACAACCATTATTTACAGTGATTTTTACACAATGTCTATATATAAAAATATACAACGCTCATATAAACAAATTCCCAATAGATATCAAAATTGAAGGACGCTTTTAGAGTTTTAAAAAAGTTCTTCAATTTTCTACCCACTGATCTAATTGAGAATTTCTGATTTATGCTCGTACTTACAAATTGTACAATACATCAAAAATTTTAATATAATTCTCAAATATTAATAGTGTTGCACAATGAGACGAGAAGGTTAATTTAACAGTTTTCTGGATCTCCTAGTTTTATCTCATTATCAAACAAGTCAGAATTTTAATTATTATTCAATTATTAATATATATTATAATATAATAATATAATTAATAATATGATATTAATTATATAAATTTATAATTTTTACTGTTTATTTTTATATATATTTTATTTTTGCAATTTTGTGGATTAAAAATCGTTCTTTCTGCTTGCTTCTCACTCAAATACAACACTAAATATGATCTTGATTTATACTCGGATTTATACGTACTACGAAGCAGTTTTAAGACTTTGTACCATCATTATTATTAAATTAAATAGAATACTTTGTAGAAACTCTCGAAAAAATAGACTTAATACTGTAAACATTTACAACATCTGATAATGTTCCGAATACTGTTGCACTTTTTGAGGCTGCACACTATTCTGAACAGGCATAACACTAACATATTCTAATAGTCTGTTTTCAAGTAAATTTTCCTTGCTCGAATGCTTCTTCGTTGATCTCTTTTTCTGGTTTTCGTGCGTCTTGATGTGCTTCTTCAGATGATCGCTCCTCATGAACTTTTTATCACAGTGTATACAAGAAAACCTCTTCTCTCCCGTATGTGTTCTCATATGACGTTGGAGTTCATCACTCCTCGTGAATCTCTTCCCACAGAACAGCCAAGTGCACCTGAAAGGCTTATCACCACTGTGCCACCTCAAATGTGCCTTCAGATGAGATGTCTTTCCATAAGCTTTTGAACATCCATTAAAATGACACACATGCATCCTTCTGCCGTCAATACTAGTCGGATTTCCACCAATTATCTGACAATTGGGACACGTACATCTCATACACTTTCTGCCTTGCTTCGCATCCTCCGACATCATATTTTCGGATGCTGGATTCAAAGGCCACTGATAAGGTGATGCATGACCTTGGGATATGGGAGAGAGTTCTGGAGTAGGTGGTAAATTATATTGAATTTGTGGAACACTGAGCTGTGATGGCATGTATGGTTGGTTTGGCCAGGAAGACGCACTGGTTGGAACATTGGGCATAGTGTATTCTGTCGGTGATCCTGAGTGTTGATTGTATGAAGATGAACTCGGAAACCAGTAAGATGTGTAGCCATTTTGATGAGACATTTGATGATGAGAAGGCAGTGAAGCATTGTAACCCTGGTAATGAACGCTATGGCTGCTGTATTCCATCGGGTGATGTGAGTGAACTTGCATTGGTAAACTCGACATGTGAGATACGACTGGCGTCATTCCTTCCATTGGAGACATCGTTGGGATGCACATCTGAAAGAGACAAACACAATGTTACGATTACTGCAAAATTTCCAAAGTTTCGTGCAACAAATAACATAGTAAATGTTAGAAAACATGTGACAATATCTTCCAATTATTTCGACAAATTCAAAACAATTTGCATAAGAATTAGTGTGAATGTTAAGAATGCGTTAGCTAATTTACGTTACTCTCTCAATCTGAATTAGTAAGAAATTACTAATGAATTAGTGCCGATTCGTTTACTAATTCACTTTAGTAAGCATTTTTACTAACAATTAATTAAAAACTACTAATTCACAGTAAAAAACAACTAATTCATTTAATAGTGGTAACTAAATCAATTAGTGAGCCTTACTGAATGAATTAGTATTTTTTTACTGTGAATTAGTAGTTTTTAACTAATTGATAGTAAAAATGCTTACCAAAGTGAATTAGTAAACTATTTCATGAGTAACTTCTTACTAATTCAGATAGAGAGTGTTATGAAATCGTTTGTTTGATTCGCAAAAATCAATCAGTCATCAAAGGTGAAAGTAATTATGAATTTCAATAAATTGAAAAATTATTTTATTTTATATTCTCCACACGTGCAAAGAGAGCATTTATTCATTTAAAAAGCGTTTATTTCACTTTAAAATTACTCTAAATCACACTTTTCACTGCTATCAACTTACTCACTATTTGTTTTTATTTATAATATAAACACTGGATTAAACACACACCTGTTGATATTGTACTTGAGTCCCCATGTTGATAATCTCCAATTAGAAAACTTAATATTCCTTTTGAAAACTTCACTACAGATTTTCACAAGAAAATTAAACACTTTTCACAAATCGAAAATAAACTTTGCACACTTCGAGAAATGTTTAGGCACAGCCGTTATAGTATGGGAGCGTCCTTCCCTTCGGGCGTCTGCCAGATAATTGCTAGTTGGAAGCGTGTCGTCTCGGTTTTAATAACTGAGTGGACAGAAAAGAGGGAGACTCCTTGTATCTTGAAAGCTGGAGAGGGGATGGGACTAGAGGTGCATCCAGTTCGGTCGAAGAGCGCCTGCGCCCTCCCCACCCCCAACTTAAGAATCAACCCCGACCTGTAGGTATGAGAGCAAGAAATGTAGAAGGAACTGAATCTTTTGTGGCAGCCCTTGCAAGCCTGCTTTTTTATATAGAAGGTTCCAAGGAATGCCTTCCCTTTCTCCATTCCTCCCTTCTACTTCTCCTCTCCTTCTTGTCATATTCCTCCAAGAGTCCAAGCAGGATTTTTGGATTTCTGGTAAACAAATCGGAATAAACATCCCTTATTTTCTGATGCCTTCAATTTTTTTCAGATTTAAAGCACCAAGCATCATCGAAATGAAATTCTAAATTAACATAAAAAAGAAGGTCGAATGTAATGTTTTTTATTAAATCCTAATCATAATAATAATGTATTTATAATTTTTCTAATTACTATTCTATCTTAAAAAAGTGGTGTCACGAAATTTCACGAAAATCTCGCATACATTGTTGTTGCAACTTGCAAACCTGATTAGCTTTTGAATGACTTGAAGTTGAATGAAAAAAAAACAAACCAGCGCAAAAAAATTTCACGAACACCTTCGATATCCCTTAAAATTTGGTAATATTTCTTAAAACTCCCAGAAACCTTTTCAAATCACTTAAAATTTCACGAAAACCTTTCAAATCCCTTAAAATTCCCTACCTTTAAAAAATCTCTTAAAATTTAATGAATTCCGGTCGAATTCCGCGAAATATATCTGAAATACCTTAAAATTCCACGAAATTTTTTAAAAATCCTAAAAATCTTTAGAACTTCGTAAAAATCACTTGAAAATTATGAAAGATTTAAATTCCTAGAAACCTTTTGAAGCTCTCTAAAAAAGATGATGTAACGAAATGTCTCTAAAATCTTGTATAAATTTTATTATTGTTTCAAATCTGCCCTCTAAATTTGAATCAGTGAAATTTTATTGGTTTTTGCATGACTTGAAGTAAAATAAATAATCGTGCGCGTAGCGCACGTGTTAGTTTGCTAGTGGATATAAAAATGTGTTTATTAGCTTATGGCAAATTAATAAAGCAAGCAAGGTTTCAATTAACGAGGGCAGTCGGCTGTCAGTGTTAACCCTCCTTCATTTGCACGTGAATATTACTCCATAATTGCAAGACAGCCCTATATAAAGGGGGAGGGTCACCTTTTTACAGACTCTATAATTAAAAAAACGACCAGTCCCATAGTGTGTATATCCTACTTAATTAAAATGAATAGATATATTTCCTACTTGATTTTTTACACCTCCAGTCTTGACATGTAGTCACTCTTTCATAATCTAAGCATCATAATCCCATAAAAGTTAGTGAAGAACGCATATTAATAAAATGTATAATAATAATATCCCACAATGAGCATCATGCCTAAGGATCATTAGTAACAACGAGGGACTGATAAATATCTGAGAATACAGCTTCATTAAAAATCCATTACCTCCACATATATTTAGATACGCGATCTAAATATTTGCCTTGTTCTTTTTATTAATTAATTTCAAAATTATAGTCCAATATAAAATTTTACGGACCTAAGGTCTAATAGATTTTTAATTGAAGCGCGAATTAATCAGTAGTTTATTTATTTATTTATTTAGTTAAGGTAAAAGCGCTACAAACAACTATACGATTGTTTTCATTATTTTTATTACTTCCTCATAGAGGAAGCTTTGTAGTCGTTACATTTTCCAATATTTTTGAAATGGTTCAATTAAACTTTCCTCATTTGATAAATGTCTAATACAACATTCTAATCAATTGTCCGGATGTATGTGTGTGTGTATGGATGTACGGATGTCGTAGTTTTTTGTCGCCCTATATATTTTTAAATATTTAAGAAAATCGTTAATGCTTCCTCTATGAGGAAGCAAATTCATTTACAACTTCATCATAATGAGGAAGCAAAGTGCTCAAAAAATGAGCACAAAAAATTTAAATATAGTTAAATGGAACACCCGAGATCGGATTCACAGCTAGTTTTTTATAATAAAATATCCTAAGAATTGAACCATTGAAAATTTATGTACACCTACTTCCGGCGCTAAGTAACAAGTGAAATTCTCTTCAATTCTTTTTCCGGAATTGTCTCCAACTCTTCCTTTTGGAAAGATGTTGATAGTGAACCGGTTTGAAGAATCGGTTGAAGGCTGGATGAATTGGCAATAGTCGTAGGACCATAAATCCATAAAGTTCAGAACCATTCTGGAAAGACCCTTACAATGTGAAGACCGACGGTTCTCTAGCAAAGTACAAAGTACTATTTTACGGTTGGTGTAAAGCGATCATTGATGGTGCACTAGGTGACGACGTTTTCGCGCTACCGATACAAGACCATTATTGCTGCTTCGAAGGATACAATACGTCGGCGATCAGTACGATGCCCAAAAGTCAAAAGATCCTATAAGCGAACATCACACAATGCTGAATGCAGCAAGGCCTGATGGGAAAAACGACACTTTGCGCCAAGTAAACTATACGCTATTGCGCCCTATTATGTAAAATTAGAAGAGTGACAAGAGCGTTTAGGACCCCTCGATTGTCACGACAGGTTCATTCGTTTTTATGTATGTTTTACGTTTGCAGGAAGCACAGGAAGCTCTCTTTTCTCTGTTAGGATTCTTCTTGTCGGGCACATCAATGACTTGTGGAAATATTGAAACTTTCTGGGATGTTTCGTATTTAAAAAAAATGTTGTGGTGCGAAACAGTCGTAAAAGTCGGAGCCTTAAGTATTTTCGAAAATATTTAGAATTTTTTTTTTAATGTTTAGATGGTTCTGTAAGTATAGATTTAAATTTGGGTGTTATTGTTATTTTTGTTTTAACAATAATCCTTTTAAGAGTTTTAAGTAGGCAAGTTTCATTTTTAAGTAGATAAGAGTTTGTTTGTTCAGGTTCGATTTGTTAATTTGTCATATATTATCGATCGCACGGAGAGAATGGATAAAAGAAGAGAGGGCGGAACTAACTTATCAAGATAGCGTCGGAAGTCGATAAACCTTCTCTGAATTTTCTTCAAGTTTATCAGTCCTGGGAATTCTGTAGTCCAAGAAAAATCATTTTAGAATAAAATCGCATATGTAAAGCATAAATGATGGTTCTTCATTACATAAAGAATTAAAGGAAGCTAGTGAAATTTTGCGTGGGAGTATTGTTTACCACTGGACCAATTTACCCCATGTAGAGTCGCTAAGCGGCTTATTAGGGGACAATACGAACCCAGCAACTGAAGGAAAAAAGGGTTGCCTTGGGCGGACTGTGTTGCTTATTTTCACCCTTTAAATACCGTTACGCTACATCACTACAACACGGGCGCAAGACTGAAGATTTACAACGCTCCTGTGGTTGAATCAAGGTCCAAGGACTGAGACACATGTCACCCAGCAGTCTGTCGCAGGAAAAAAAGGTCAAGCCTATTTTAAAAGTCGAGAGACGAGCACAAGCCACACTTGTTTGTCCAATGCCCAATGAATTGGTCAAATAAGAAGAGGCCAGGCTACATCCCAAGAGACTTAGTTGCCTAAGTAGTTTAAAAATCCTATGATCGATGATCGATGCTTACATTTCGCAGACTCTCGAAGTCCATGGAAAATCCTTTTTGTGCCAAAAAGTACCCAGAAATCGATTTTCAGATGCATCTTCCACATGTCAGAGCAAAATAAGCCAAATACGTGTTAGGAATTGACAAGGTCCCGAGGTCCTTTCAACAATGAAAGGATTTTTTATTTTGGATTTTTTTTACCTTTTACAAAAAGCTTTTATCTCATTTGCTTCCAAAAATCATTTTCCCACCCCAATTTCCACCTCATTTTGAAATCACCTTTTTTAAATCTCTTTTCCAAACCTATAGTCACTATCGATAAATATTTTCAAGAATTATAAATAGAAGGGCTTTCTCTTCAAACTTGAAGAGAAAAAAATTATTCCCAGGAATAATTTTGAGTCGAATAATGACATCACTGGCATGAAACTATGATAAATGCTCCTCCACCCCTAAATTAAATCGATGAGAATTAAAGTTAGCCAATTCCCAGAAGATATTTGTCACAGATTTAAGACGCATTGAACTTCTTCGCAAGTGTCCGGATTTTCTGTATCGATGTCTCGTCTATCTTTTTGCTGCGTAGTGCAAAAAGAAATCGAATTTCGTACCTGACCTACCTTCTGATTTGCATCGGTCGAACGCGCCTGAATGTCTCCGAATACGCGTGGCGAGAAAAGGCAATAGGCTTGTACATATACGAAATCCAGCCATACAAAGCTTATAGCTTTGCTTCTAGAAATGCTACAACCTTCATGTTCAGAGGTCGATTGGATACACCCCCGAATGACTGCACCCGGTCCACAGAAGATATTTCATCCATCCCTCCTCAGCATCCAACATCCCGCTACCAAAAGAGATCATTTGTTTCTTTAGACCTCTTTGTTTCTACCGGTGACGAAGAAAAGAGCCGCGTTTAAGATCCTCAGAGGATAAACTGCCCCTTTAACGAGCGATTATTGCGGGCCCATTATTTTTTCCCCGGCAAAATTGTTTCCAGAAATCGATTCTTCTATCGAGGGAAAAATTCGATATTTATGAACTAGGACTCTAACAACTAGTAAATGTTAATTTGATTCGAGGAATTTTCAATTTTTTATTGATATAGAATATTTAATTAGTGAATAATAATGATGTAAAAAGGATATTTCTTAAAGGGGTGGCATGTGGTTGTGATGAAGAATCAAATTACGTAGAGTAAATAATTTTATTTCCTAGCATTAATTGTGCAGTAATTATAATTGAATATTTTCTTTCATTAGAGGAAAAAAAAAATCAATAGTAATTATCTACCAAATGCTTTCTGATATGAGAGTTTATTTTACGCTAGTCACAGTAAACATGAGACCTAAATCAACTATCTTTCCAAAACACCAGTTGACTTCAAAAATTGACAAATTAGCCCCTCCTTAAGCTCTGCTTATCTTCAACAAGCTGGTGTGTTTTTATTCCTCGTAGAAGATTACAAGAGTAATCTCTTGTTTAGTTATTTGTGATCCTAACCCGATTATCTTCGATGCAAATAATCCTCGAAATCCACAAGACCAGTAGCTAATAGCAAAACAGACAATAGATGAGCAATTTGAGAATATTTTTACTAGACTAGAATGTGGCTAATCTTTTCCTCATGTGCTCGAATTTTTTCCCGATATAAAAAGACCCTAAATACCCTTCTTCCCTTACAAAATTACCTATACGTTACATCACGTGGGTGTAAGGTACACTCTATAGAAGAGCGTGTGAAAACTGCAAAATCCTGCCCTATTAGTTCCGAAGACTATCGTTATTGTAGGGACTATTGTCGAGTACCTTCTCTTTGGTCAGAGACCTTTTGAGCTTATTTTTGGATTTTGGGGGCTTAGGCTATTGGGCTCTGTCGTGACTTGTCTGATCTGGGATAGAAGACACTTCTTCTTTTGTATGCTGTCTTCCTGTTGGTCGCAGGTCGAGTCCACCTGTGATCTGCTACAAGTGCAAAGCAGATCCTCCAATATTTTGAAACCTTCTGTTTATTTCAATTTTTTTATAAATACCAATGTACGATAAGAAATAAAGAGCACATTCTCAATTCTCATCAGGGCACTTGCGCTTCGCGCTCGATATTTGATTTAAACCTCGTGCTTCGCGCTCGGCTCTGTTTACCATTTAAAATAGTGAACATGCGCTCTGAACGCATTTTTCCAGGAATTCAGTAAGTTTTACCTAAAATTGTAATTTTTGCTTACAAAATTGCTAACCCTGTTTCTTCATTGCAAAAGTTACAATTTGAAATAGTAAAAATTACTAAATTCCAGGAAAACTGCGTTCAGAGTGTATGTTAACTATTTTAAATGGTAAATTCAGCCATTTTCTTTTTTCCGTGAAGGTAAAAAGAACAGATGAGCCCCAAATCGTCAAATATATCCATCTAGATCCCCCCATCCTAGCCTGTTATTTTTCCCTCTTCAAAACTTGACTCTCCATCCATGGAAGCATAATGCGAAAAGAGACTGACAGCTCCTCAGCATCGAAATTTAGAGATCATGTCCCAGAATCCCTTTTCCCAAAAATCATCAAACGTCTCGCAGCTGTTGCTTATTAATTAAATTCACATTTTTGAAATTCATGGATCAGTAACATTCGGTAAACCACAAGAATCTTCCAAACAGGCTGCTATTATAGAATAGAGTGAAATACGAAGAATACTGGGACCTCCGGAATATTTCGAGACATTCTGGCCCCTTTTTAAAACAGTCAGTTACTATATAGTATATATATGCTCGTATGCGTATATAAACACTATATAAATACGAGACCTATCGCCTCCTTGAAGTCAATTCGAAAAACCCGATGGTTCCCAAGGCTGGGCAGTAACTCACTTGACTTTTATAGTTTTTTCTGGAAATGTTCGGGTTCGCATTAATACCACCAAGGCGATCCATCCGTTTCTTTACGAGTGCTCGAGGTTGAGAATTTGCCACCTGCATTCACAAGTGTATCAAAAGAGAGGTCCTTCACCACGGGAACCTGATCGTGGATCAGGTGTATATATATCTCGATTATGGGACATTTTCAATGGATCCTCGGACTAATCTCTTCAATAGGATTTCAACATCAGCCACATGTTTCTCAAAGCTCTTTCTCGGGTCCCAGAGTTTTTCCAGAATGCAGTTTGTATTTCTTTTCGAATTAATTGCACTGTAATCTTTTTATAATTATTACAGAAAATGAAGGAATTTTTTTTTTATCTTTTTCTTTTTTTCCAGAGAGTCGAACAATAATAGGCATGCAGATTTTTTGTAAGCTGTTTGAAAGTCTTTTTTCGAAGATAATTTCGGGGTTAATGGATCATCATATGGCTCGCTTCTTTTCGAACAAATGGCAGACGGGTGCACGAAAGATACGTGTCATTAATCACGGCTTTACAGGGGGTGGAAGGAGGTTGTCTGTTTCTACCTAAGAAAAAGGTTTGGGGATACACAATACAACCCGGACTTCCAATTCTCATTTATTACGAGTCGTTGTATCAACTCAACCCGGAAAAATCACAAACAATGGGCGTCGAGAATCATATTTGTTTTAAAAAATAGAAATCATGTCGTGCAGAAAACTCGATCAGCGGGCGTTCGATTATCATGTTTTGGAAAAATCAGTTTCGCTTAAATCGAGGCTTATATATATATACTAATATTTACTTATCTCCACATGTTCATCAAGAAAAACTTGCAATTTTATTCTACAGGAATTATTTGATAAAAATCAAGATATAATCAAGATATAATGAAGATATGCTAATATTGTGTGTATATAGGATTTAGAAAGATCCTTCTGGATATGGAAAGCAAAAGAAATTTGATTTTATGATCCGTGTTGCGTCCAAATTGAAGAGCAACATCTGATTTTCCTTGCATCTTAAAAAACGTCAATAAATTTGCGCTTACGTATAGAAAAGTCATTTTTAAGAATAAGTGGAATGCCACCAAGTCGACCCAATACGACCTGTTGCCCGAAAAGAAATAAAAAAAACCAGCCGGGGTGCCGCGCAGGAGCCGTGAGAATTTTGAAATCAAAGAGCGCCGTCGTATTGTGACGTGGGTCCATTACGCAACCTGACTTTTGTGACTGCTTTTCCAAAAGAGACACTTATATTGCCGCTCTTAGATATAATATGGTCATCGTGACTCTTACATATCAAATCATTGATTTTCCACTGACAATTCTTCCGAAATTGAATATACAAATGTTATTCAGCAAAATATTAAATTCAAATTATGATCTGCACCTACGAATACATTTTTATGCATTGGAAAGAGTTTTCCAACAGCAATAATATAAGAAAATGATTTTAAAAATAAATTATGAGAATCTGTAACATGAAACCTTTACTCCGAACGAAGCTGTGCTTTTATATATTAGTACACCTGAGGAAAACCCAGCTTGTATATAACTGGAACGCACCTGTAAAGTAAAAATTTATTACGGGCTATTAAATATTTTTATAGAGCTAGTATTGAAATCCTATTGTAAATCAAAACCAGGTAAAGGAGGCTGAAAATTCCCTACTGTATATTACTTGTACCTTTTCTATTCAATAATTTAATTAGCTCGATAATTAGCAGAAGACTGGGCAGGAATATAATGTACACGGAAAAAAGAAATGCCTGAATTTACCATTTAAAATAGTTAGCATGCGCTCTGAACGCAATTTTCGTGGAATTTAGTAACTTTTACTATTTCAAATTGTAACTTCTGCAATGAAAAAACAGGGTTTGCAATTTTATTAGCAAAAATTACAATTTTAAATATAGAAAAACTTATTAAATTCCTGGAAAAATGCGTTCAGAGAGTATGTTGACTATTTTAAATGTTAAATTCAGCCATTTTCTTTTTTTCCGTGTAATATTAAGTTTGAAAAAGATATAAAGAATAATTAGCTCATTAACTAAGATACACCAGTCATTAATTTTACTTAATATTTTTGAAGGGTTTAATCTTCATATAAAAAGAAGTTTGAGTGACTATTATCTGGAGAAATAAGTTTTCCACTGACACCTAAAGAATAGAGAAAACACAAATATACTAAGAAACCTCATGAGAAACTTCAAGAGTCATTCTAGACTTGTTTTTGTGACGTTTCCTCTGGCAATAGTCAACTGCTGGTACCCAGCGGGTAACCAACATTCTTCGCGGATTGACTAACGGATTAGAAAGAAAAATTATTCGAACTTGAGAAAATCTGTCGAGATATTTGAGTACGGCTGACTTCTTAATCCTTCAGACGTGCTTTCAGATACCGTGCTAAAAGAGATTTTCTATTTTGCATGTTTCGCGTCGTAACGTTTTCTTTTTGCTTCTCTTGTCTGAAGAGCAAGAGCAAGCAGAACATGAACCGTTATCTTTTAATTTTGCGCTATATAAATTTGCATTTTTCCAGGAAGAGAATATTCCATTTAAAATTCAACCACATTTTTTTTTTTCATTAGAAATGAATATGCAATTGATATATGTACACAAATGATACATGTAATTTAATTATATAGTTATAAATATCGAACAGCTTCACATGATTTTTTCCATTACATACCAAAGAAAATCCTATTTCTGAAATCGATAAATATCAAGAGCAATAAATCTTGAGAAAGAATCGAACGATAAAATAAAATATATTTGAGGCCCAAAGCCAGAAGGTGTTCTTCATATATCCGATGAGAAACTTTAATTGCCTGCGAGACTGCTCCTTTGTTTTAATTATGGCATAAACGCTTTGTTGTGAGGGTGGCTGAGCAGATACACTAACTCTGGGAAAAACTAGAAAAGAAAAAGGAAAAAAAAAAACAAAAAATTAAGCGAAGGTTAAAATATCGTCCCTATAACGTCCAGGATATGATTTGTGTGTCAGCCTCCAGGAACGGGCTTTGCCTCGTTTGTCTATATAGGTTCTCCAGATTGGACCAGCTAGAAGTTGCTAAACTCTAAAAGTCGAAAACTCTAAAGCAACCGACAAAACGACCGAGCAAGGTCGGACTGATCAAACACTCTTCTGTCCGCGTATCCATAGACCATATCCCATGTCAAGTCAAAGGGAAATTAAAAAATGGATAATTGCTTCTTTCATGGAACACGCGTGACGGCTCACGTTGTTCCAGGTAGAGTCGTAAAGGGATTTGATATAAAGCCTAATGATTTCGATGCAAGGAGACGTTTGACTTCCACGGTTCATTTTATAAAATTTCGAAAATTTAATCGTCGCGCGGTTTGAACGTGACGAATTCAGAAATTATTGACTGAGTGTTATTTTATTTCTTTTACAGTTCGTCAGTTTGTTTTATTAACCAAATCTTTATTTATAGACCTTATCATAAATTGTCTCCTTTACAAATCTGTAATTTACAAACCTTACGGAAATTAAAATTATATTTATCAATAGAAACATTTTTGATTGGAAGACCAATCAAGAGATGTTTGAAATTAAATAATGATGAATTACAAATAAGCAATAAATATTGACGTAAAAATTCCTGAGAATAAAAAAAGACATTTAAATCGTTTTGGTATCATATTTTCGAAAATCCTCTTGGAAAAGAGGTTCTCTAATCGTGTGATTTAACAAGAGTCGGCTGTCAGGGGGACAAGGGTATATGACACTGACTTTACACCTGCGTTCAAGTTTATTGCCTGAGATTCTAAGATTATAGGATCTAAGATCTCAAGATCTGAAATCTGGAGGGAAATGCCATTATTATTATTATTATATATTACGCAAGCGGAGAAAGAGTTCTTAAAAATGTGGAGATTCTCCTAGACCACAGAGGTATATAAATGATATTTATGTCAACTTTTCCGTGCAAGAGGAGAATATTTAAAAGCGGTCTCTGGTACCGAACAAAGACCCGTAATTTTTAAATGGGCTTCTACCCTTGGTCATTCTAAATACTAAATATCGAAGGCACCCCGCTTCGAAGTGGATCCCGTGACGAATTATCACGGAAAACCGCGGCAATCATCGAGGTTCTATTCGCCGTTTGGGACTGTGGCCAATTTTTAACCTGACCCTCATCATCTTGTGCCGAACTTTTCCAATCTTCACAAAAACAAAAATTAGGCTTGAATTGCACTTTTTTTAAGCCAAAAATTCATTAAAATAAGAATCCTTATAAGCATTCTTCTGTCATCCGAACTTCAAATTAAAGTAGATTTTTATATTTAGTCGAGTATTTAGTAAAATATAGATTTACTACTAAAGCAACACGCGCGCTCAGCGCGCGATTATTTTGTCTTCCTTCTTAAAACTTCAAGTCATTCAAAACCCAAACAGATTTTCAAGACATTTTGTGATAAAATTTTTTTAGAGAGGAATTTCAAAAGGTTTCTGAGAATTTTAAAGGATTTTGACGATTTTCAAGGAATTTTCACTAAATTCAAAAGAATTTTAGAACTTCTAAATGATTTTGTAGAGTTTTAAAGGATTTCAGAATATTTCGTGGAATTTTAAAGGAATTTAATGGATTTTGAATGTTGTAGGAGGAATTTTAAGATATTTCAACGAATTTTAAGGGATTTATAAAAGATTTTGTGACTTTTTAAAGATTTCATGAAATCTTGAGGGATTTTAAGGCATTTTAAAAGAATTTAAGAGTTTTTGATGAGTTTTATTAAAAATTTGTGAAATTTTAAAGGTTTTCATGGTATTTTATGAGGTTTCTAATAATTTTACGGAATTTCAAGATATTTTTCTGATTTTTAAAAAATTTTGTAGAATTTAAAAGGATTGTAAGGTTGTCGTAAAATTTTGAGGGATTTTATGAGATTTTTCTATTTTTTAAAAGGTTTCGAGAAAGGTTTGGTAGAATTTTTAAGGCTTCCATGGAATTTGATTAGATTTCTAAGGATTTTAAGAAATTTTAAATGTTAAGAAATTCCAAGAGGTTTTTAGGAATTTTTAGAGATTTTTGCGAATTTTAACTTGGGTTTCAAGATATTTATGATGCAAAGAGAAAGACAGACCAAAAAAAATGTATGATTTTGGAATCAATACATGAAAAATTAAGAAAAAAAGCTAATTATATCCAGTAATCCCCACTTGACAGTATAAATTAAAATGAGAATATTTTGCTAGTGAGTAAGAAATTATTGGAATTGAGGTTGATGTATATATTCCGAATATTGACCAATATTTAGTAGGTTTCGTTGTATTATATCTTTATAGATCGCTACAGCTTCCGAAGCGAAGACTTCTTGGAAAGGAGAGTCCCGTGGTGTATTGTGTGGTTTTATCTTTCAACAGCCTCGTTTGTTCCATGTGACACCAGCAGAGCGGCTTTCGAGTGTCAAAGAAGCCGAATTCCGAAATTTGGAACAAGTGTCACACTCAAAGTCACGAAATCAAGCACGTTTTGAAAAGAGCGAAAATTTATAAGTCAATTACGAATTCTGCTTCTTTTATCATTGTTGAAGGGATCCCGTAAATCAAGTAAAAATTCAAGGACCACACAAATTAAAAATTTAACTACAATAAATGAGAGCCCCGATCAAAGAACCGGTTATAATTTCTTGACATTTGAATTTAAATAGTATAATTCTTATTGTCTTCTAAAATCAAAATTATTCCTCTCAATTTCATAGAAGTTTTTCTAAGATTTTAAAATAAATTTTTTACTTTAAATAATGCAATGCTGACCGAGATGTTGACAGAATTGTAAAGTGCGCTTCATAAGTTTGCTTTACTTTTCAAGGAATAATTCCTATAATCTAGAATGATTGAAATCCATCTCAATTTCGCTGACATTACGAAGAAAATGTACAAATCGATTCTTTTTGTAACGGAAACCTCGAAATAATGTTTGGGGTGGCGATTCAGGTTTTTGGATTGACATCGGCGTCTTCAAAGTTGACCCCCTGGGGATTGACTTAAAAATGCCGCCAAACAAGGTATATGTGGGCTGATTTCCGACCAACGTCACCGGTCACTCGTCTGACAAAGCTGTTCAGGGAAACTCGTGGCAAAACCATATGTTATAGATAGATCGTAATGAAACCCTCCATGAGTCCATGGGCTCCATCCTGCGAAGCATTTGTATGGACACCCCGGAAAACAGACCGAAGAGAACAACTTTGCTACTGCAAATGTCAACAAGACATGATGAAATTTATGGATTTACTAAACACTTCGAAAGTATTGAAAGGAAAATTCTCACACTCTTTAAATGACCTCGGAAGACATTTCTCAAACGTCTTGTTTTATGGGTTAAAGTTAAATTACGTCTTTTCTTTTTACGTCAGACACATATGTTTTCGTTTAGTTTTTGTGGGGTGGACTTTTTTATGTAAAAAGGAAGTGCCAAATGAAATTGAGAAGTTGAAAAAAATCTGGGAAATTTGCTTCTCTTATGGGGCAGAAAATTCTTATTATTTCATGCGAGATTTCATGGCTTATTGCTTTTATGGGAATAAATAGTGATTTTAAGGGGCTGTTGTAAAATGAGTTACATTTTATTTGAAACGAATTTTTCTTTTTCATATTTGGTAAAAATCCTTAGGAGGTATCCTCAAAACGTAATTTCTGTGTACAAACTTTAGCTTGCTCATTTAAGTGAGAAACTTGTTGGAGGACTTGTTCTTGGAGGAGAGACGCAGACCTTTCCATGAATAAATTTACTTGAAGTATATAGAGCAGGTATAATTGTAAATTGTATATTTATGTTTGGGAACTTCCAGAAACCTTTGTCAAAGGTAACTCTACAATCCGTCCTGCTTTTAGTCTCATTATAGACACAATACTATACCAGAATTGCCTAAGGCAGTAGGTACTAATCCCTTATTCCCTTTGAACTTTATTTAATTGCATTAGAGTCAGGTATATTCGGTAAAGTGTAAAACAGATGGAATTGTAAGATATATATTTATCAATGGGAACTTTCAAAAATCTTTGTCAAATGAATAAAGTGTACATATTTAATATGTATTGTAATATTTGGATGTTGACCAGAATTTTGGATTCATTGAATGACTTCACATGAAAAGAGGAGGGGGGCAATTTTTCTCCTTGCCACTGGCGCCATTATCACGCCACTGTCTTTGTCTTAGTTTCAACTATTCAATATTCAAAATTCAACTATTTATTTTATTTTAATTTGTTTATTTCGTTCCTGAAAATGTAGGGTCGCATTTTTGGGGAATAGAGTAGATACCTACTTTCTTTCATGAAAAATCTACAGGTGTTCTAGCGCCTTTCATGACAATGATAAAATCGGCTGAAGATGCTGGGACTGAGTAAAATAAACATTGAGAAAATTGGATTTTATTTTAAATTGCAGATAATCCATGGATTACACGTGAATTTTCTTTGAACAATTTGACAGTTGAGTTGACAGTCGTAAATTATAACAGAACCTGACCGTAACTATTGCCTCTGTACTGTCAATAGGGATTAACCGAAAAGCGAGCCGAAAAGGAACCGTTTGAGTCGCGGATCTTTTGCATCTGTTCAACTTTCTTTATTGCTAATAATTAGCTTTTACACGGAAAAGATTACAACTGAATTGTTTTATTGCACCTTTCAATTCTGGACCATTTGGCTGCTTTCGGAAAAATATGATGTTTAAATTTTTAAAAGGAAATGTACAGAGGTTTGAAAATTCGAAAACCGGGAAAGTTATATGATAGTTATGCCAATTTAATGATATACATCTCAACGAATCAGAAAAAATATAGTGCGTTTCTTCTCATTTTCCTTATTTCAATTTTTTTGTTGTAATTCTTTAATTAAAATTTGTAATTCCATTCTCCATTTTACTCAACAAAAATTATAGATAAATATTTTTTCGCTCTGTAGCGCTAATCTTTTTTCAAATATAAGACTGCATACAGAGCGAAAAAATATTTATTTTCGATACTTTTTGCATAAAACGAGGAATTCCAAATCTGACTTCAAAATTGAATATTTTCATTTTATTTAAAAAATACTTGAATTAGATATTTTATCGCTCTGTATGCATAATTCTAGTTAAAAATTTATTAATTCTGCAGAAGGAAAAAATTCAAAATTTAATATTTGTTGAGTAAAATGAAGAAATCGAATTTTTAGATTGGAACTGGGCTCTAACACCCTTAAAAATAACGAAAATAGTAACTAAAGAACAACTTAATTTCAAATTTTTCCCGCTCACAAATAGATACCTGTAATTGGTAGCTAGGTGACGAATCACGCAGAGCAACGTGCCCAGGTATCGAAAAATATATCGATATATCGTAACCAGATTTTCAGTCGATAAGGAAGGGAGTCGGGAGTGAGAGCATAGCAAGTGTGTCAGTGTATATATATATAGCAAATCTGCAGCGTAAGACGTTGAGGCGGTTGTACAGTCAGTTTTTAACGTTTTTAACTCGCTAATGTATATTAAAATAGTTATCGCGTGATTCAAGTGAACTCACAAAATGTTGTTTTTCTGTGATGTTTCCGATGTCAGAAATTCTGTTCTCACACTTTTATTGGTAAGTCTGTCAACGCAGGCAATTAATGTTTTTAAACTACCTGTCGTGTCATAGAGAAATTGTCACGAGGAACCACTGCCACGTATTTAAGCTTCGGCGAACAGTTGTTAATTAAATATTCAATATGGCTTTTCAATTATCACAACGCTGTCAAATTATCTACACTCCAGCATGGCTTTTATTAATGTTTACAGAAAGTAACATAACCTATAAAATGTGGCATGTAACCTCAAAGCCTTCAAGTTACTCTTAATGCTATACTCCTATAGTCTATACTCTAATTAACTTTACACACCTTATATATACACATATATTCCATATATTCTTTCCGGGTAAACGTCATTTTAACAATTGACGTTTTTAACTTATTAAACAAATAAGCAATATTATGAAGAATTATTGATCTTCAATTGACAATTTGACTTTAACATTCCTGTATAATTACACAAATCTTTTCCATATTTACAAAGTATTAATAGTAGACTATTTTAAGCGATATTTTTTAATGTGTTCTATCTTTTATTATGATGTTAAATATTTATTTAAATGTGTGTTATCAGATATCCTTGTGGTGTAGTAGTGCAAATGGCGGTGCAGTACCACTTACACAGAAGAATATTGATATGACTTTAGGTGAGTGTGTTTATAATCATTTATTTTGAAAATGAATAAAATCATACTTGTATTGTGAAGTCACGTTTTGTTTTTTTATCAGTGTTTTACGCGCTCATCTCTAAAATATGCATTTTATATCTATAAGGAAAATCACAATACCTAAGTTCATCTCATTTTTATTATACTCAAGATCACTTTAATCTCAAGGAAAATATCAATTAAAATGATGACTAAGAATTTTCTAAGTATAAAAATTCTTCGAAGTATAGAAATAAAATCCAAGTTGTATGTTTTCTTTCAGCTTGGAAAATAAAATCAATATGAAAATTGTTTTCTTTTTGGCTAATCTAAAAAGTGGAAACTTTCCTCGTCAAGGGAAATTTTCATCTTCATTTTCTTATTCAATATTTTCATTTCAGCCTCAAATGAATTAGTGTTCATAAACTTTTATGCGGAATGGTGTCACTTTAGCAAACTATTAGGTCCTATTTTCGACGAAGCTGCTGATAAAGTAAGGGAAGCATTTCCTGAATCAGGAAGAGTAGTAGTAGGAAAGGTGGACTGCGACCAAGAGTGTAAGTGTTAATTTATTCAATATTTTAAGTCAACTACTTTTTTTGTAATTCTTGAATTAGTTTCTTCTATTCGCCTCATTTAAATAAGCTTTATTCAAAACCAGCGTGAACATCGTGTCTGCTGATAATAGTATTTTATCAGCATACACGTAATATATTACACTATACTTTACTCTGCTAAATCATCTCTGACTAAATTAAACTTTAAATTAAATATAAAGAATTTTAATGAAGATAAAAATGCAAAATAGGGAATTTGTCTTTGATTCAACATAGAAAATTATATAATATTGTTGAAATTAAGTGCAGTACCTAATTAAAATGTTTTATTTCAGCATCTGTCGCGTCTAGGTTTCATATCACTAAATATCCTACGTTAAAAGTAATAAGAAATGGCCAGCCAACGAAGAGAGAATACAGAGGACAACGTTCTGCAGAGGCGTTCGTTGAATTTATAAAAAAGCAATTGGAAGATCCAATTAAGGAGTTCCATGATTTGAAAGATTTAACCAACCTCGATGACAAAAAAAGAATGATCATTGGTTATTTCGACAGAAAAGATGTTCCCGAATATCAAATGTTCAGACGTGTGGCCACAAATTTGAAAGATGATTGTCAATTCCACGTTGGCTTTGGGTAAAATTATATTTTATTTTTAACTTAATTACAGATAAATCACCACCAGAAGTAGATAATTAGTCACCAGTACCGTAACGCTTTGCGCATTGATGATGGATAATGAATTTTTCTAAATGATAATAGTTTTTTTCGAAATACTTTTGAAAGAAGAGTTTAAAACATCTTCAAGATCATCATCGATGTTTCAGTATTGCAGTTTATAGTTTTGTAATTTGTTAATAATATGCTAAATATTTTCATTTAACAAGCATTTGCTCCAATGAAAACTGTGATATTGGACAACTTATTCCCTCTTTGTAAGTAGTAGTTTGTAAATAGTACTCACCCTTTCGCACTTGCTGAATGGCTCACACATTGGTTTTCTCGTCCTACACGGATTTGTCTTCCTGAATAAATTAAAATTTTGTAGAATTAACTTTTCCTATTTTATAAAAGTATTTACCTCTACTTCAATCATATTACAATACATTTCCCGGTTTTGGTTAAATGTAAAAACGAAGGAATTAATTCAGATTATTGACTAATAATATTAATAAAGAGGTGGAGGTTTTCTATTTAAGTAAGTATACATTGTTTTCTACATTTCGAAGAATTTGTTTACATTTAGGGACGCTAGTAAAGCGATGCATCCGCCAGGTCAACCAATCATTGTCTTCCGCTCGGATCGAGCACTTTCCAACGACGATGATGAAACCTACAAAGGTAGCTTGAACAATTTTGATGAACTCAACATTTGGGCTCAAGAGAAATGCGTGCCACTCGTCAGGGAAATAACTTTCGAGAATGCAGAAGAATTAACGGAAGAGGGATTACCTTTCCTTATTCTTTTCCACGCACCCGACGATCATGAAAGCGTCAAATCGTACAAAGATATAGTTTTAAGCACTCTGCTGGATGAAAAACGTAAGTAAAAAGTTTTAATATCTTATTTTAGACTAAGCGAGAATTATAACTTTGAAAATAATATCTACGGTTTTATCTTATGATCGCATTAACTTAATTAAGTCAATTTTAAAAGAGTATAAATTGATTCTTGCAGAGAACGTCAACTTCCTCACAGCTGACGGTTTAAAGTTTGCGCATCCGCTTCATCATTTAGGCAAATCGTCATCTGATTTGCCACTAATCGCAATTGACAGCTTCAGACACATGTACCTGTTTCCAAAATTCAAGGACATTTTTGTCACCGGAAAGCTGAAGTCTTTCCTACAGGATTTGTATTCAGGAAAGTTGCATCGAGAATTTCACTATGGTCCAGATTCTAGCTTAGAAGAATCACTGAACGCAATTGGCCAAGATAAAGTCCCGACAACACCGCCCGAATCGACTTTCAAAAAACTTGCACCAAGCAAAAACAGATATACTTTGCTTCGGGATGAACTGTAAGATAAATTCTGCAAGTTAATTTCTACCGAGCACAAAACCAGAAATTTAAATGATAGTTAGGTTTCGTTTTATTGGAGCCAATCTAGCAAATTTATTAAATTTCGTTTCGGTCTTGCAGGATTTTGGTGTAATTAAATCATCTCTACCGTATTAATTCGACTGGAACGAAATTTTTTAACTTAATGACTCCAATGAAATAGAACGCAACTTTCAATTTCTCGGTTTTATTTACGCTGCGTTTTCAATGCCAATGTGAAAACGAATGGTTAAAATTTTGGTCAGAAAAAGCCAGTGGGAAACTGTGAGACCTCTTGTGGATACAATAACTAGTTATAACCAGTGCACGTCAGGACATCACAGTTTCATCAAATAGTGTCGATATTTACATCATTCGTGACACAATGTGTATAAAGATATAAATTATTAATTGTAAAAAATTGTCCTGTCCCAGTGCCTCGTTTTAAAGCCGATTGACTAACAATAAGGCAAATGAAATCGAACGCGAATTGCAAAACCTTTTTATTATGATTGTATTTTCCTCTGTAGCCTACACTTTATAATCAAATATAATTACCGGATAATATTACCGAATATTGTAATATTGTTTACGGAATTAATTTCCGCTGATTTTTTCTACGAGTTTGTAAATTGTTATACATGTTAAAAGGGGTTCAAAAATTGCATACTTTTTTTTAATGATAGAATTTGGAGTTGAAATAATAGAGTTTTTGAGATTATTTTTCCCGATAAATTAAATTAAGAATTTGATTAATTTTTGCCTTATTTTGGAAACGAGTTGACGTTTTTCGGTTTCGGACTGCTAAGGCACACAGTGAAGAGACCTAACTTCTGTATTTTGTGAATACCACTATTTGCGGAGTTTTTGATGCATACAATTTTGGAAATTTATCTACCCTATGAGGAACGACAGTATATTGCGCGTATGTATGTGTGTGTGCATTACTTGAGTGACTGGGTTTGGGTAACTGTTTTCTTCTCAGGGGTGTGGATTTTTAAACCATTTCATTGGTAGCACTTGAATCGAAGGTATGATTAACCTTGTCATCGATTAACTGGTTAACATGTAAACTATTGTATGTGTGGACGATGGTATTATTTTTATGTTAATAAACAATTTCTAAGTCAATGATTCCTACGAAAGTGTATTTTTATATGTTATTCGATTGAAACCCCTCTATTGGCAAAAATACGGCAAGGATATTTTCCAGATAATTTGTAAGCAAGGATACCTAAAATAACTGTAGAAATAATTCGTGATCCATTATAAAATGGCTGTATTTAGGGGTAACTCGATACATGTATTACATTCCACTTTTACACGTCATTGCCAGTGTGCTATGTCGCGTTTTAATCTTACGATCCATGACATGATACGTAACATGATTTACATACACGTAACAACACACATACGGCACTCTCGCCACATCTTCCAGCGCTTTCGCAAATTCTTCTCCCAAATTATTTCTGTTTACGACAAAATGTAAATCGAATTTTCAATATTTCTTAAAATCTACATTGAAATGTTAAAAGCAATTTTCAATTTACCAGCACATTTTGTCGTAAGGGAGAGATGATAATAACTTACATATTTACTCTAGAAAAATAACGTTATAAACATTCCACTTGCGGGAGTAGTCGTTAGAAACGTTATTACAACTTTCTCAAGTAAAAATATTAACATTTTACATACAGTGCGATATTTCTTCATCAATCTTTTCTGTCATTTAGTTTATGATTCCTTAAATTAGTACGCTTTTGTGTACATCAACAACACTTATCTTGCAATATCGAGCTTGTTCACAACGTTCATCAAGATGTAAAATTTCCAGTTTTCTAAAAAATTTAATGTTTTTTTTTTCTGTACTTGCTTCGTGTTGAATTTTACTAACAATGATAATAAATTGAAAATTGGAAATTTTCCAACTCTAGACTAGATTTCTCCCTCGCTTTTCCATCTCTACGTTTCATTTTTTTTCTAACATTGATTGCAAACCATTTCTTTGCTAGGATTATACATACGAAGATGCATGTTCGCTTACTCGTTTACTAATCGACTTGTACTCGTACTCGTTTAATAAATTAATGAAAGACATTTTGTTATTATAACAATTATCTCAACATCTTTATATAATCTATCGGCCGTGGAATATAGATTTATTATATATTATCTCTTCAGTATTTAGACCATTCTGCAAATATATCACGAAGGAACTAGCCATCGAAGAGCCAGGAACAACAATCAAGTGACAAATTAATTTTTTATTCCAGCAATTTTCTAATTAAGAAACTCTTCTTTATAAATATTTCCTTGAATCGTAGGATATCTTCAAGCAGCTTTAATTTGTTCTAAATTACAGCATTCAATTCCGCAATAAAAAATCACACAACACACTTACGAAAAAATGTTATAGGTCAATCATATAGAATTATAGACCTATAATGATTTTCCTATAATCAATTTCCTATCATTTTTTTGCGATTATAGAAAATTCATTATAGAAAAATCAACAGTATTTTAATATTATTTATTTCTATAATTAGTTTCCTATAATCGTGAAAAAATTATAGGAAAATCATTACAGGCCTATATTGATTTTCCAATAATATTTTATCGAAAGGGCAAAAGGGTTTCTTTTGTGGATTCGTCATGGAATTTCCAAAAATTTTTCTTAAATTTTAATTCACAGGCATCTTCGATAATGCTACTTATGAATACGTCCTTACGTCTCGATTACGACAAACGATTAACATCTAACAATTAAATAATGTTTTCGTCTTTGCTACTTGACGCGATTTCATTCGTGGATTCAAAAAATTTTTACGTTGTTCAGGATTAATCTTAATTAAGGATAACGACTTTGTTTTGTCAAAACAACGATGTTTTGTCATCTAGTGAGAATGATAGACTATAATTTGCTATCCAGGTGTAAAAGAAAAAATTCTCTGTAAGCAGCGCATTGGGATTTCAGACGAGAATAGTTAGCGTAACGTTTTTTAAAATTATTTGCATATATATATGCATATTTTTTAATTATTAATAGTAATCATAATCATTAACAGTAATGATCGTTTGACCTAAGTTAATCAGGTTTTTTTTGCACGTCTAGGTGTGTTATACGTATTATTTGATTACTTTTGCGTTTATTTTGAAACACCTGTCGTGTTTAATCCTAGATTATTTACTAAGTTATGCTTAGTCATTATTTTTCTTGAATGCGATATATAGATGCCTGGTGTAGTGATTTTTGTGAGAAGGGTTCCGAAAAAGCCTATTACGAATATCTTTCTTCTTTATTTTTCTGATTTCCATCTACTGTAGGACCTTTCTCAATATTTTATTACTATTATAGAAATATACGTTAATTATCTGCTGAATTGTGCTTAAAAGTTGTAAGAGGTTCAACCTTTTAGATCAATTTCAAACAAGGAAAAAATTAATCAAATCTGTGGGATGAGAATAACAAAATATTTATTTAACTTTTCCATATTCTTTTTTTCTAGACACTCAATATTTTCGATAAGGGAGATTATGTTTTTTCAATGTAATTCCATTTTTTTCAAACTTCTATACGAACCTTTTTACTTTACAAGCTTAGAATTCCGTAAAAATCTTTAATAAATAAGCGTTTTACTTTCTAAAGACATTAGATTTTAAACTTCATTAAATGTGCATTTTAAAAATCTAGTAAAAAATCGTAGTAACTATAGAAAAACGATGAAGTGTTTAAAAATAGAAACTGTGACTTTTTACGAACTTTCCCTTCTATCTATGGAAATTCTAATTTTCTCAAAGAATAATGAAAATTAAAAATTAAAAAGCTACTTATTCAAAAATCTTTTGGTTCCTTATCTTGTTGGCTTTTGGGAAACATTTTTGCCCGTCTGATTTAGCCGATATGTCACGTTTCTGATAAAATTAATTTATCGAAACGCTATCGATCTTTATCAACGAAAAATCGTCCTCTCTTAAAAAATATATTTGCAAAATCTGGAATAGGAATCTTGCAGTGTTCGATGATGTCTAGATTTGTAAAATATTTCTTCTCTGTACAAAGATATGATTCCATTTTTTTATGAGTACATACTTCATTGAAAGTTTATATAATTCTAGATCTAATTTCGAGTTTCATTTAAATTTTGAAAAAATATGATTTTAATTAATTAATTAATTAAATTCAATTAATTTAATTTAATTTAATTGATTAATTATTATCTAGATCGGATAAATGTCATCGAACACTGTTATCATTCATTATTATAATCATTTTCCACCGACTCTGATTAACATGATCCTTCGCCTTAAAAAATAAATGCACTAAATTAAGGGAAGACTAAATTCAAAAAAATTAGTGAATATTTGAAAAATCTTTTCGTTTTTTGTGCTTGAGCCAGTGACATTTTATATAGAAAGATAATCTTCGCGTGACATATGAGATAATAACCCTCATTCCTTATTACAAGATATAAGTAGATCGTATGTATATTTATAAGTATATAATTGTATGTAATATAAATATAATTTAATAAAACTTTGCGCCATGTAATGTAATATCCATGTATATAATATATATGTATAATTTAATGCAATGTAATGTAAAATATTTCATTTTTCATGATAGGATTTGACGTGCACCGATCAGCAATCTATAAAAATATTTTTTGATTAGACCGTGATCATTTATTATTGAATATTAAACGCTCTGAGTATAAACAGCAGAGCGATTGATTCGAGGCTGGACGTGTTTTTAGTGACTTAATTATACGAAAATGATTGCCATATTTCTTCCTGTTTCTTTTTAATTTATCTTCTTCTTTTACCCCTTCTTTTATCAATTAAATCTTGATTGGTTGACAATATTTTTTTTCTTTCGTACAATTATGTCTCTGGGTGTAGTTAACGGAAGTGCGCTCGACACGGCAGGAAGTATTGGCATTAAAAGTGTAAATATCGTTTCAACTTTAACTGTAAAAATGATCGTGATCGTAAAACGAGGTGCTTGTGTAACATTGATAATCTTTAATTGCTATAGTTAGAAGATCGTGAAGAAAAGTAAAACACTGATCATCGCACGAGCTTTAATGTCGATCTAACAATCCTTAAAGCGTGACTTGCCATCGCAATTCAAGCAATTTTATAATCAAATTCGAAATAAATTTCTTCCAAGATGCCCTGAAAGTAATTTGATTTTATCTCTGAGCTTTAAGTCTATGTGAAATCCTTGTGAGAATATAATTTAAAACTAATAATTAAAAAAAATAATATAAAAGGATTTTGTGATAGAAAATTAATTTTCTTTCAGTGCATCTTTAGGGAAGAAATAGATTAATATAGATTAGTACTAATTTTAAGAATCCCAATACTCGAATTTTTACGTAACATTAACATTGTTACCGTTGGTCATTTAAACGCCATGAAAATATGGCGTTTTTATAATTTAAGGACGTCATTTTCGGTCTGATTTTTTCGTTATTGAGTTTCGATTTGATACCTTTTATAAAGGTGCACCAGATTGATACTTGTACATTCTTAAAGTAAAAATAATTTCTTCTTTTGGACGCAACTGGTTTAACGTAGGCCATCGGGGCTACCGAAACCCGTTTGGAACTTATTCGTTAAACCATTTATCATTTATGATATATTGTCTTCGGGACGTTTTACATTTCTATATATGTTGGCTTGCCAAAAGTTCACTTTGACATAGTCGCCTAATTAACAAAAATTAAAATATTTTGAGAATGTTATGGTACCTAATTAATATAAATCGCAGGGAGTCACGCCTCTCTATTTAGTTCGAGCATGGAAATAAATTGACCATGATCGAACCTTTGGTGGAAGTTCTACTTCAATTTTCATTAAATTAAAAATAATTCCTGGTATACATTTTATCGATAGTCATTAATTTTCCCAATCACTAGAAAAATTTTTTACATAGCTACTTGAGTTTTAATTTCAGGTGCTTTATCGTTTTTCTAGTGAAGTGTACAGATGAAAGTTCACATTTTCATTCATTTATCGTCTCTTTACTTATTATAAACGTCGTTTCATGTATTTATACTTTCTGGTATATATCGTGCCCACAAAACAAGTATAACTCATAATATTTGATTTTTACTTTACAAAGAAATTCCTTCGAGAAAAATAGTACTTGAGAGTTAGTTCATGCTTCTCAGAAAAATATAAAACCAGAAGAGCAATTCGTGATCCCAGATGAGACAGATAATTTACCTATAAAGATATAATCTGTCTGCAAATATATACGTATATCTGTATACAATATATAATAATTATATATTCGCTCTTATTTCTCCTTAGATGTAACAGGTTTTAATGAACCAAGAAACACAACATTATTGTCGAGTTCTACTCCCCACATTTTAGTTTCGATTTTTTGAAACTGATCCTTTCATATAAAATCATCAGAGAGTGAAAAATACCACTTTATACCATATGAATTAATAATTGCCACATGCTTACTGATAATATTAATTCTTACTTTGCTGATTGTTCTGCAGATATTATTTAACTTATTGTAAATATTATTAATAACAATTTTTAATTTTGCAAATTAAAAATTAAGGTGGTATTATTTCACGTGACCCTGTGTAATTTTAGATGTTCATTTAAAAATATACACTGTTCGTTTCACATCAAACGTCAATGAAAACGATTATCGAAATCGTCACCAAATTTCATACCGATCTGCATACCAGAAACGTCCGTCATTAATTGGTCGTCTTTGGCACGCAGTACAACACTGATATACATTCTATATATGTTGGCTAATTTACTGATATAGTAACATGTAACATTTGCGTGTTACCTAATAGATAAAAGCGCGTGCCTTTTTATAAATAGAATATTGAGTACAAATTCAGAGAAAATATTTTCTTAACCATTTGACTCCCGTTGACACAGTATGGGTCAGGATAAATAATTCCTGCACTAGTCAGAATTAAAATTAAAATTCTGAATCTTTGACTAGCTTTTTTGTAATCCTCTACAAGAGTACATATATAGAGTTTATATTTTGATAACAAACTATTGGGCGGGAGTCACAGAGTTAATAAGCAATTGCGTCTTGCTGAAAGAATTGCATATATGCAATGTAATATATATATTACAATTTGTATTTTTAATTTAACAATTCACAAAGTTTCTTTCTAGAATTTCCGAATCTGAAAACTCTTTCTCTGAAAAGTACAATTTTTATACGCATTAAATGCAACGCGCAGTATCTAAAGAACGTCCAGAAGAATACTTTAATTTCGGATAAATTTCCTTGGTTTTAGACATTTTTTTTATGCGAGCTTTAAAAGCGTCGAGGACGTTCGATGTTTCCTCTAATTATTTTTTAACCAACGAAACAATTTTCAGACCAAAAGCTGCCTTTCGTGCTGGTAAAGTAATTTAGAAAGAATTTTAGTCCACATATGTTTACCAGAATAAAAGGAAGATTCTGGTGCATAGGTAAAGACTTTCTTTCCTAAGTGTCGTGCGAAAATGTGGTTATAATAATGTTTTTAAAGAGGTAATCAGTGGAAACTCAAGGAATTGAAAAGACTTTAGGTATTTTGCTCGAAGAAGATTTGAGTGGTTTCCTGCGAATGAAAAAATCAGTGTTCGTGTTTCGAGATCAGATATTTTTACGAATAATGTATTCGTGAATTCTAGAATTTTGGCAACGACAAAGGAAACGATAAATCATGAAATATTTCTGTAGTTGATTTGCTGAAATTTTTTACTACCTCTCAGCAAGATTTGTAGCTTTCATCGAGTTGTACAAAATAATATAATACCAAAGAATATAGAGATATTAATAAGACTCATTAACTGATATTATTCAATATATTTGTTTATTAACGTTAACATTATTAAATAAGGGAGAACTGTCTTTTCTACAATAAACTTTAATACTTTTCCTTAAATAGAAATAACAGAAAAGATCTGACGGATTCCTTCCCAGTAATTTTTTTCTGAATAATACAAAATATTTAAAAAAAAAATTGTCAAGTATAGTAACAACTGAAACGAAACTGTCAAATCTCCTCTAGAGGAAGTGAATTTGTACTATTCTTAGATTAACATTGAGAAGACATTTTTTTAGTTAACAGTGCAGAGAAGAATTTTTGAAGACGAACACTGACTATCAATCGGCAGTATACGTGTTCCAGTGTAATAAAAGTCATGAATCGGATAATAAATCTATGAATTAGATAATAAAAATACTTGAAAATGAGTATTAAATTAATATATGCCATCATTTTTTCTCTGACTCACGCTGATCGAAGTGTGTCAATGTGTGAGTGCAATGATAATGATGCGAATAGCATAAATTTATATATTTAGATAATAGATACGCTAACCGAAGCTCTGTTGATTGTTTCAGGAGCAATCTTGTATTTTTTGTTCATCTGTCTCACTATTTTCTTACAATTAGAGTAACTTACTTAAATTAAATCGGAAAGTAATTATGCTAATTTATGTCTCGTTGGCGTTGAGAAAATACGTTGATGATTCATTATAGAAGAAAATTTCACTCTATTCGATCACCAACGTTGCGGATTGCGTTGAAATGTTTATTTCGTGAAAATCTTAATTAAAATGTTCTTGTCCAACATAAGAATCCTACACTGATCGACAATTTTTTAACGCTTCGTTTTTGAATTCACAAAACTATATTTCTCTGTTCGTTGGGAAATGCGAGTAAGCAGAGTTTTTCGCGAGACTGAAATCATTTTACAAAATTGTGAAAACTTACCGAAAACGTAATTCTGGCTTATGAAGTGTGTAAACAGTAGCAGGAAATCGAAGAATACACTTTCTTAAGATCTTCTCTCTTCCCTTTTCTTCTTTCTTGTCGTTTTCTTCCTATTATTTAACTTTCTTCATATGTTTTCTTCAGCTGCTTACTTTTCTTTTTTATTTTCTTCTTCTTTTTTGCTCTTTCCATGTGAAGAAGAACGAGAAAAATGTTTCGTTACAATCTTAGAGAAAGAAACTTGATTGCCTTCGATTTTCTTTGCTACTTTGCCGACTTTCAATCCATGTTTTTTGCCCATCTTCATGCGCCCCGCGAGCTAATTCTTCGATGTCAGGATTGTCACAAATTCTGTAATTAAATATTTTTAGGATATCAATAGAGATGTTCTTTAGAAAAAAATCTGTGATTTTAGTCTATTTTTTGCGAAAGTAATGAAGGCAAGACATGATTCTGGAGGCACGTGTCTGGCCAAAACCTTCTTAACCTACTTTATCGAAAGTTGTATTTTTTCAGTGGAAACGGTTAAGCCACGGTCAGACACGAATCATGAATAATCTTTTTTTCCAAGGCAAAAGAGATTATTTTTTCTTTTGACGAAAAAGAAATTTAATACAGTACTAAACCATAAAAATTTTAATAAAGTGGGATCGGAAAACGTGAAAAAAGAGAGAAATGAGGACGAGGTTTACGTTTCCGGCAATGGAACCATCAAAGTCAATATTACGTCTTGAAAATAGGACATTGCAATTCGTCGATGGATGGTACGGACTCGTCGCAAAGCACGATTACGAAACTTTCTTGCAACTAAAAGAGTTTTCTTAACACAATTTATGAGTTTAATTTTAGTTACAAATCGTTTAATTATCAAGTTACACTTTTTACGTTCGCTTTATTTGAATTCGTGATCCAGACTAATTAGTTTCGAGGCCCTTCTTGTTAAGCACCGTGTAAGAACTTGATTAAGTCTACAAGTCTTCGGTCATTGGAGGTTCTCGCTTAATCGGACAATTAATTATCACTGCTTCGCACAAAGTTCTTGACAGCTCCATTTTTCCCAAGAGGGAATGCTCTCCTATGGAAATTCCAATTTTCTTTGGCCCTCCACTTCCTTTGACATAAAAGTAGGCACTTGCTCTGCCGTCAAAGTATAATCTACCATTCATTATTTCCTCAAATATAAGAAATCTGGCGCATTTTTTATAGATGCTCGAGTACCCTTGACGAGAAGAAGAATATTGTAAAAAATACGAAATAAAAGTATGAAAATTTCTAAGATTTGTGATGAAAGAAATATCGAATAAGAAAAAGAAGGTTTAATTAAAGTTTAATTAAAAGTTTTCAGGAGACAAACAAATAATTCAAGTTGTGTGAAGGGTTTTTTTAAATTCAATTTCTTCAATTAAAAGTTGACGATTTGTTTCTGAAAGTTCGATTCACCTCTTACATTAAAGTTTTCTTCGGTAAATACATATCTTAGTAAATTGATTAAATTTTTCAATATTTACTAAAATCAATTATATTTACCTTCGTAATTAACCATGCCATCACCATCAAGGTCTGCTTCCTTAATCATGTCGTCGACCTCTTCCTCCGATAGTTTTTCTCCCAAATTCGTCATTACGTGACGAAGCTCCATCGACGAAATTAATCCATCATTGTTTTTGTCAAATACTCTAATGAAAGAGATCAATGTAAATAAAATTATAGAGGCGGTTTTCTCCATTCAATTACAATCAAATAGAAATAAAATTACATAGAAAATAAAAAGTTTACCTAAAAGCCTCACGCAGTTCATCTTCTCCATCCGCGCCTTTCATTTTCTTCGACATCATTTGAAGAAATTCGTTAAATTCAATGGTTCCATTTCCATCCTGATCGACTTCATTCACCATATCTCGTAATTCTGTCTCTAAAAACACAGAAACGGAAGATAAGTTGAATTACTAAAATACTTTATTTTTACAACTTTACAACATTACATTACATTAAACTTAGCAATTTACGAAACTTGCAACATACGAAAAAGCAATATATATAGTATAGAGTTCGTCTTAATTGAAAACGTGTTTCGAATTTGAAATTTTCAATCTAAAAGCAGCTCTGAAATTTATCTGCCTTCACTTAAAGCGTCGACGTTCCTACAAATTTAAAAATTATACTCTTGTGGAACCTCGAAAGTACTTTCAAAAATAAATAAATTTAAACTTATAGTCATTTTTTAAATACTTTTAAATAACTCGAAACAATAAAAATATGTAAAAAGAGGTAAAACAATAAAGATTTATGGGTACATTTTCTTGTAGAGTGCCATATTTTTCTTTCGTGAAAAGCTCTCAACGTATACTAACTTTATGCGAACTATTTACGTAACATTTTATGACGAGGTTTAATGATAATCTTGAAAAATACAATTTATGTAATGAAAAAATATTATACTTTTATTGCAATGTGAACTTTAAATTCATTGTGACCTTCCACAGGTCTTTTTATGATTCTTCGTGACATTAAAGAGCTAAAATACTTTTATAATGTTCACATCCTTAATTTATTTTTAAAATACCGTTAATACAAGATGTAAATGATTATTTATCTTAGATTAAATATTATATTTTCAGGTCAGTTCCTTAGTCATTAGAAATTAAAAAAATTTAATGAATTACAAAATCCCATATAATTCGAAAATTTCATTAACTTTCCTTCATTTGAGGATTGCCTGAGAAATCGTAGTATTTCCAACTCTGACAGGCAAATAAGACAAGATTTCCGGAAGACAGATTCGCAAAGTGGCACACCTTCTATGTAATATTTTATCCCCCGAGCAGCCGATAAGCTTTTGACCCACCAAAAAATACCGGAATTTGTTATAGGACTCAACATATTTTAAATCTCAGATCACTTGAAAGCCGCTTTCAAATTTAAATTTTCAAACTAAATTCTAATCCATATCGCAAATTAATCTGCTTTAAGTTCGATAACAATTATTTAAAGTTTATTTCCTTAAGTGGTTTATCGAATAGATAAAACTCATTTTTCCCTCTAAATATAAAATAAAACATGTGTAAGTTGTACTTGAATTTCTTAATTTTTTATTTTTTAATCTTGAATTTCAGAAAGGTAAGATTTATATTTCTGTTTTCCTCGATGTCATGTGTGCTTTTAATGTAGAAACCACAATGGCAGTCTGCACGTTATAAAACAATTACATAGCATGTTTAAAGAGAACAAAGGGTACGAATTCACCTATCAAAGAAAACAAATGCATTGTTTCGTTCATTTATTTAAATTCACATATCGAGGAATCTACAGTTGACTATATGTTGTCAAGCCCTTTATAAACAAAAAGACCTATTTTCCATACGTATTGCGGAATATACTATCAGATTAAACAAATTTTAATTAAAAAATCATTGTTTTTAAATGTAAAAATCTAGAAAATTGAATAATTTAAGTTTGGCTCTCTATATCTGAATTATCAAATTCTGATTTTCAAATCTTAATTAAAAAGAGTAATCATAGAACAATATTTGCTCAAAAAATATGTGTTCTGCATCATCAAATTGCAAATGAGTGAAAACAAGAGAAGTCTCTGAAAGAATTTTAAATCATCTCATTTGTCCAAGCAATTCCTATTTACTAGAGAAAGTAAACTTCGCTAAAAGCAGACCATAATGTAAAGCGTTTATGCTATAGAGCCTTACAAATGTTCCGGATATTTGCGGAAGATTTCCAACAATTTCTTTCACGTCAATTCTGATAGTAAGACAAATTCTTATTTTCTACTAAGTACAATTTAAATTTAAAGAAAGAAATATGATAGAGATGGATATTAGAGAATAGATTCATCCTCACAGTGAGTTTGCAAATCCCAGCTCATGCTTATTCATGATGGAACAACTTACCCGATGGTCTTTGTCCCAGGGATCGCATGACGACACCCAACTCTGCCATCGTGATTGTGCCATCTTCATCCTTATCGAAGAGCATGAACGCCTCCTTGAATTCTGGAAAAGAGGAATTCCAATATTTAGTCTGCGATGAATTATATATATGCCCTCACTATACCTATTTCTTAATTCACCAATCAGAAAAGACTCGGATATAAGAACGATAAATTGATATTGCATTCAAGTAGAAACGGAAGTCTTTGGTCCAATTCCTCTGCTAATGTTTCGCATTACCTTTTCCACTTTATGGTTCATTATTAGTTTCCCGATATCATTAATTTCTGATCAAGATCGATAAAGTACAGTGCCACTTGTGGAGCACTTAGTTAGCTGATAGAATGCAGAGTAAGATCCAACTACACGCGATTTTTGCAGGGTATTGGATTTGCGGTTGCAGCCAATTCGATAAGATTCTAAAAGTCGGACCGTAAATAACGAAGAAGAAAAAAGTCGACGATTTGGCAGAGAACTGAGTAGTGCCGCACAGTTTTGCCTCGTACAACCTTCTCGGAAATTTGTGGAAAAGAGATGACTATTTATCACGTGAAAATGTTGTTTCTACACTCAAAGTCATAAAAGGCGTTCTTTAGAAAATATAGTTCCAAGAATTGAGTCTTTCTTTTGACTTTTGACTTTTTCTTTGACCCCTTCTATACACGTAACTAAATTTTTTCAGTAAATGCAGTAAAATATAAATTGTCAATAAAATTTGATAGAATACTTTAAATTTTCCATTTAAATCACTTCTTTTCGATTATGCAGACACTCTGTATATATATATGCGAATGGGTAAAACCAGCGTAAGATTTGGGCAAAGGGCCAAGTGTATGTTGTAGTGTACTTTCAGAAATGTGCTCTTATAAATTTTCGATTCGCTATTTGCACTCGAGATGTTTCAATGCAAGTTTAAAGTCAACGAGAGCATTTCATAGATGACGATTAGAGTCTCGAGTCCAAGTATCTGACTCAAAAAATTGATGTTCTTCTCAAGTGGAAATTGTTAAAGGGGTCAAACGAGTCTCGATTAATGAGATGAATAATGATCTCTCACGTTTATTGATTATGCTATTATCCAATATTCGTCCAATTATTTTTCATTGTCCCAGTGAAATGTTAAATAATAAATACTGGAATTAACAGAAACTAGATTGAATCCGCGCAATTTTTTCAGTGAAGAAGTAACATTCCACAATTCTCGTTAAAACTGTCTCACCAGTTTCGAATTTAGTGAAAGTGGGTTAATAGGTGCTAGGAGAATATTCGAATTCACTACTTTTCAGTCAGTAGTTTCAGTTTACAATTTTACATTTACACTTTCCGAAAGACTTTTGTACACTGAATCGTTGCATGGAGTCGTTGCTCTTATTTTACGATCATTTTTATATCTCTGCCATACTTTATGTTGCTCGATACCAAGTGGCAACCGTAACACACTCGTTATATCTTGTATTCGTATTTTGAGAACGTTACAGTAAATTTTTCCTCGGAATGGTAAAACAGGAGCAGAACAGCTCATACTTTTTTCTGATATGTGCTTATAAAACTCCCGCAAAACACACTGCTTTGAATTCTCATCATGGAGATTAAATTTGCTTAATTATTTGTCTAAAAGCGTATTTTGTTCCTGTGAGTTTCATTATGTAAATTGGATTTACACATTTTTATATCAGAAGAAAGTAACGTTAAAGCAAAATGTAAAAGTAAACTATATAAAGCTATAAATATAATTATGTTTCAAGTAGCGGAAAATATTAATCTCCTCTCCAATGAAACATGAGGATTCTGAGGCAAAGAGTAAATTTGTGTATTTAAACACGTGTATAAACTTCTTTGAATAGGATCTCAATGTACTGTGAAGAAATGCGAATGTACGCTTTACTCCCTTCGCAAGTTGCACCTTTATGCACTAGAGATGATAAGTGAAAATCCACATTTCCCTAAGTCATTTATAAATGCAAAGCGCCTGCAAACTTTAAGATAAGGACGTGGATACTCGATGTATAAGTGGAAGTTGAATGTCAAGCGCAAAGTAAAATTGCGCTTTCTAACTTTTGAATTTTTCTTTTCCCAGGAAAAATATTCAAACTCCTGGAAAACACTTGTTTCAAACTTTACCAATTTTATCAAATTTTCATGGGCGCAATCTGACACAGTGTAGAAATTAAAAAAGAAATTAAAAATATTTCTATGACCGAATGTCCAACTTTAGAAGGTTCATTTCCACTTGAAGTTGATCAATTTTTCTGCCTTATTATATAAAAAGAAAATGAAAGCATCATAATAAACGGATGAAGAAATAAAAATACGATTCTCCTGATTTCAGAGATGCAATTAATTAATGTAAGTAAAAAGTCTCAACGAATTCCAATATTTAATGCAATAGTCTATCACTTATCGAACTTTAATTCGTATGAATGAAGCATTAAATTGATTCTCATCTCTAAAAGAGGTTGGGTAAAAACTTCGATAACATCTACGTTTTTGGTGCTTTTGGCGAAGTATCAATAAAGTTGGAAACTCACCCGCGACTTGATCCTCTGTAAGACCATACTCCGACTGAAACAAAGAGAACACATGATAATAATTAAATTAAAAACAGTTGAAACTCTCAGGGACAAATGAATCAATTACTGAAATTTATACTTTGTGTGAATTAGTAGGTATGGGAATAATAACAACATAGTATAAGTTTCTGCGCAACGCTAATGAATGAAATTGACATTGATTTTCGAAGATTTCTAATTTTTTTAAAGTGAATCAAAACTCACGAACAAATTTCTCGTTTCGCCGTCGATTTGGTTTGTTAATCTTCTAAGTTTATGGTATTCGTGACTATATTTCCGTTGATCTCCCATCTTGCATGGCAATCAAGGCAACACTAACTAGTAACTCTAAGGAAACAACTATGGCTTCCAACGAAGATAGTGGACAAGGAAACTTTGGCCGATTGCCTACTACACAAGCTCAAAATTTGTCCGCAATCGTGTCCACTGAGAACAGGTCACTTCCCGAATTATTAATAATGTACGCGAGCCAACGTATAGACGTAATACCCTGTTAATTAAAATTTTTCTTTTGACAAGAGATTTTGAATATTTTTCGCAACTATTTTCATTTTTAAGTAGAGAAGCGCAAATAAGATAAGCGTTATATATTGATAAGCGTTATCAATATTTGCTCAATACTGATAAAATATAAATAGATTCATCAACATTAAAATATGTTTGCCAAATAGATTTGAAAATATTTCAATACATAAAGAAAAAAAGGAATGTGTCGGCTTATTTTGAGAAATTAAAGGATTTAAGTAAAATCAAATTTTATGCTAGCTCTCTAATTATTGATATACCAAAAAGGTGAAATGGTTAATCATGTATTTTTTTTCTGTCAATTTTAGTCAAAGATCAAAAGCATTCTGATGTCTACGAGTAGTCACAGTTGATGTTGGTCAGCCAGATGGTGAAACATGTGTTTTTCACGGCCGTTCAAAAATGTCAGTAACCACTTATCGAATCGTTAAATTATACAAGGAATTTAAAAAATAAAAAAACTAAAAAGGTAGTTATTGTTTCGAAATTTTTATTTTATTGTATGTGTTATATTCTCAAATTGCATAATTTCGAATTAAATTATAACTGACCAAAATGAGAGAGCTATCCATCAACCAATGCGGCCAATTAAATACGAATAAAAACACCACGACGTATTAATTTGTCTGAAAGATTATCCAACTCATCCTAGTATAGATATGTACGAGTACATTCTCGAAGCACGAATTGATAGTCCTCTGGTTTATTTAGCTTGATTGATCACCGAACTCGACGGATGGGTTATTCAATGAAACATCCATGAACACGAGAGATCGTTTTCATTTGTTTTTTTTACCTGTTTTAAAATAACCTCAGTATACAAAATTCTATTCTATTTGGATCTCGCAGTTATTCTGCAAAAAATCGTATTCATTCCAATACTCTGTTATTGGACCCTGGGTATCACAAATCAATTTGTTTATTTCTCTCGATAGTACTTTATCTGACATTAATTTTTTTTCAAACTATTTGAAGCACTCTTAGTTGATCAACCTGAAAAATTTTCAAAATTCTAAAGCCAAGAAATTAAAAAGTTGAGTTTCGTAAAGAAAAATTAATAAAACTGGTCTAAGTCCGGTTTTAAAAGGCAGTTTCCGGTATTCCTTTGAAGATTGACGATCAAATGCTGAAGAGATCAATGACGCGAACTGGGTCGACCGTTTTTGGCTCTCCACTATGAGAGAACACTCTAAATTCCTAAACCGGCTCGTATTTCAACTTCGAGAATGCTCGTTTCCGTTTTTCCTTTATGAAAAGGATAACGCGTACTTTGGAATTATCAGACACAGTGGAAGCTCTAAAGCTCTAAGAACTTTGTGAACATTTCCCAACCAAAACCAGTTTACGCTCGTAATTTCCTACAGAATACAAATATAATCTGGTACTCGAATAATGTTAAAAGTATGTGAAAATGTTCCGAAATTATTTTAGTTGAAATTCTGAAATAAATTTCAATTGCGTAATATCAAACGAATATTTTTATCAATTTTTCTAATTAGAGAGATTTATTGAAACGAGCTTTTGTGGTATAATTCTAGAATATATATTTCACAGTGCTTGTGATGCACATAACGCATATTTATTCATTTCACTGAATGTCATGTTTCAAAGGGATTCATTAAATTGAATACTGCTATTTTAAAACAGTTTGGAAAAGTTATATTTTATTCCGTATCAATTAATTGAATATGATGTCAAATAAAAATTTGGAAATTGCTATTTGAAATAGTTCACTTACGCTAATTTGCCTTATTTGACCATCGATTTTGCTAGTAAGTCTCCTCAGTCTTCCATACTCATAAGTGTACTTTTTTTCTGTATCCGCCATTTTGGTACCGCACTTTCGTTGCAATATAATAATTTAGACAAGTTTCTTGTCAATTTCGTCTATCTTCACTCACTCGAAACCTCGTTCTGCATTATAAGGCTGAGTTTTCATCACGTTTTTATGAACTATCTTTCAATTTTTATCTTTAGCGTGGCCTTGCATTCTCTCGGTCTCTCTTTCAGTCTTTCTACCTCTGGCAAGTTGGAGCCAAAATAATATTTATGAAGTCCCAAACAGCAATATATCGTCAGACAGAAAATCAATGTTTGCTGTGCTGGCGTTTACACGATTGCCACTTAAATTAACAATCAAATTATACGGTTTTATAATGTTTTCCATGCATGGAAATCCTAGCTTCTCAATCTGACCTACATTCAAAAACAGTTCTTTCTTCTCTTTTTATTGCATAATTTTTGGTTGGAATTGGTATAATTCTTATTCTTATATAATCAAGCTTAAATTAAACATTTTCTACTTCCAAATATTTAAAAAATTAAAAACATAAATGTATTTGGTACTAATTTACGTTTATAAAATATCTATAATCTCATATATATATAACTAATCAACTCATATTCGCCCTGGAAAACACTTAATACTCTTTCAAAGTATTTTGCCACTTGGATTCCAAAAGAAAAAGAAACCACAATAATTAAATTAATGTAAGGCTTTGAGTTATAGCTATTGTGATGCCACGAAAGTTTTAGGGCCGTTAACATTCCCGACGAAACAAATGAGGTAGCGCGCCAAACAAATCTCATGGTCGACGATTTAAAGCCAGGAAATCCCTTTATACATTCACAACTTGATTAGATCTTAGAATAAAAAGACTGAGAAAAAGGAACCGAGGGCCAAGAAAATTTGCAGACAAAACTAATAATATAAATAATTTCCTAATTATAAAACATATATCAACAATATGTATTAATTAATTACTCTAGTCTATAGATATTTCATTTTATTTTATTGACATTCACTTTTTATTTAAATTTCTTTTACACATTCTTTTACCAATGAAAAATGATGTTCTTAACCAAAGTTATAAATAAAAAAAAATGTCCACACTTGAAAAAGTAATCTCACTGGTCTGGATTAAAATTTCGTATATCTAGACTGATTGTAATTTTAGAACAAATATTTACACTTCCACTTGCAACCAGCTTTTTTTAAAGTATATTTTATGTGTAGGATCAGTGCGATAACAGATGATTTTATCTCGTTTGATTTTTCTGCACCCCGGGATCGATTAAAGGCGATAAAGGTAAACTTTTTTCCGGATCAGCTTTCGACTGATGTTTTTACGTTCGCTTGTTAGCTGGCCACCGATTGGACGACTATGATCTGTGCGTCGCCTGTGGACCGATTCTCACTGCCAAAATTCAAATAACGTTGGTAGTGTGTTGGCACGTTTTAACGAGCGCACATCAACCGAAGCCCTACGAGATTGTGTGTTCTTCGAAATATTACGGAATTTATTTATACAAATAGGCTGCATCCATGAAAATATATTGCGCGCATTGACCACGAAAAGCTGATGACAAATTAACGTTATTAAGGGTCAGTGACTTCTGCACGAGTTAAGAAGACGAAGAAGCTCTCAGTGCAATTAATTCTCCTCAAATTTCGAAATACCTCATTTCATGCTATATCTATTTTTTGTAACAAATAAAAGTGTTAGTAGCATTTTTTGTATCTTTCTTAATTTTGATAAAGAGGGACAGATTTTTAAAATAGGTCAAGCAAACAATTTTTAATTTTTGTAACTCCACAAGATTTTAGACATAAAAATTGGACAGCAAAGCTTATCGATACTTGTTTTGTTGTGTTCCAATTTTTCTGAAAAGCTTCAAATTTATCCAGACAAGGATTTAATAGAAAAATTTGCTTCGAAAATAATAGTAGTAGTAGTTCTAGTATTAACCATAAATTCGTTTTCTGCAAACTATTGTTTGAGAATCGATTTTACCATGCAGTGAGAGAAATTAATTTCCTTTACAAAATAAAAATATAATAGAATTCGTTTAATTTGAGCGTAATTTTCAACAAGCTTTCACAAATAAAATTTCGAGCGCTTTTTTTAATTATGGAAAATTGTTCCATAATGAATTTACAATTTTGTGTTCAGTTGAGAACGAGAGTAATTTAGAGAAAAAGCTGATTCAATTGTTTCGCGGATTTATTGTTGAAATCCAGAGCGAGATTTTAGTAACGATGGTCTATATGTACTTGTACTTTAATCGTGTGTCAGCACTCAGCACACCTTGGATGCCAGTTGAGTGCTAAGGACCTATCGATTGATTATTGCCGCAGTATCTAAGTAGGTCAAATTTAAATGGTCCTTTATCCTCAAGGACAACACTTTACTTACCAAAAACTATTTTTTCAAAATATATTTTATTCTTTCGCAAGACTGGAATCAACAGTTTATTAAAATCGAGGCTTGCCAATAGGAGCACAAATTAAACTTGGCAATTGTTTCGGAAGACAATTCGTTCATTTAAAATTACTTAATATATAATAATATAAAGCGGAATTTCAGATTTTAGAATTATTGTTGTAGGTTCTTTAGGAAACGAACTGAATACACTCTCAAATTAATTTAATTCACTCGACCCTAGAGGAAATTTCTTGTAATCTTAAGAGGATGCATATTCAAAGGAAATTCTCTTTTAATCTCGAGTAATATAAAATCGTCTTTTACTTTTCTTGATGGCTCTTTCAAAGATTAGAAAGAGTTCCACTTAAAGCTTGAGTTTGAAACTTTTGAAACTTTGACATTTTCTAGTAAATATGTACTAAACTTTATAATTATTATAATTAGCCGTGATTAGTAAAGTTCACTCTGTAAATTAGTGATTTTAAAATATTTGAGAGGCAAATAAAAGTAGGAATAACCATAGAAGACTTTTGTCTCCCTTTCCGACCAATTTTCCATTTATTTTTGGAATCTAGAAGATAAAGTAGCGTCTCTAGTGTTCCACCCGCTCAGCCTAAGCGTTGCATGGTGTCTATTTTTGAAGCGACGCCTCGTAAAATTGCCGCATTCTACAACGTGTCATAGACGTCGCGACGGCGACGATGTTCGTGAGAACAAAATGAGCTAATTTAACTTATTCAAAAGAAAAAATTGTTACTTCCGTACCGATATTGCAAACAGAATATTAGAAAAAGGGATTGAAAGAGGAGAGTTTAAAAAAGGGGGTGTCTTAGATAAAACATGAAAGGTGTGATATTAATTTCTTGTAATTTTAGACTCACCAAATTGATGGTGACGAGGAGGTCATATTGTTGTTTGTGTCCCTTTTTCTTATTCTTCCCAGTTTTCACTGAAGCCGCTTTTGGTGTGACCTTGACCTGCCCTTTTTGTGCAGACGGTTTTTGAGCTGGTTTCGCAGCTCCTTTAGCACCTGGTGCTACCTTTTGTCCTCCAGCGAGCGGAGCTTTCTGTCCTGCAGACCCCTTTTGATTCACATGGCCTGTACCATCAGCCGGTTTGTTGCGAGCCTGTGCAAAAATGAAGTACGTGTTCTTTTATTATCTTCAACACATGTTGCCACGTGCACATAAATAAAATATGCTGAATTACATTTCCGAAATTGTATTTATTACAAAATTCAGTTGAAAATTTTCCGAAGATTTATAATCTACATAAAATGTTTTCTTGTAGTTTCCTCTCGTCGAATCTATTAATATAATCCCTAAATCTTATCAAGATTCACGTCAAACCTTCCAGAAACTTTACAAAACTCTTCAACATTTCGCCAAAACTTCTTAAAGTTACTTCAATTCTCAAAGTTTTTGGAAACGTGCAAGTGTCAGTTTAGTCGATCATAAATAAATGAAGAAAATCGGTTCGTGCTCAAGCAAACAACCATTTTTCCGCATTTGAGTGTCTTGATCAATTTTTTAAATAATTTCTTAAATTTGTATTTTAATTTAGGAATGAAGAAAAAAGAAAGATGTGTTGAAAAATATTCTTGCTGAGTTTTATGATTGGTTGACTTTATTTTTCCTTGCTCACATTTTTCAATGTCTCTTGGTGGCCAAGTATATATATGTAAGTACATATATTATTTATCTCGGGATAAAAGTTTGCGTAAATTTCTAACGACATTTGTTTACTTGAAAGGCAGAGACTATGCGAATAGGAAATTTAAGAATAACGTTGTTTACCAAGGCAGCATTGGCAACGACGAAAAGTGGGCCATCGCTGATGCGAGTTTCTTCCGTTCTATATCTCAGAACTTTCTCCCATGGAAAATGGAAAAGTGATTCTGGAATCAAGGAACATCCGGTGGCGCGCGATTTTATAATGTGTTTCTTGATTCCTCTCTATCCGCGGATTCGCATAAATCAAAGACATCACATTTCAACTTGCTTTTCTCAAACACATTAGATGCGATTTTAATATCAGAACTTTTGATTCATTCCGTTCATTTCGTATTCATTAAAGAGGGCGGGATAAAGGTCTTTTTTTTGTCAAGAATAATTCCTACCCATTAATCAAGAAAATATCAATTTTAGAAGGAGAATCTTCAAAACTACATTATTATGAAATTTGTCGACACTTTGAACATTTTTATGAGAAACGGGGAAGAGACGAATTACGAAATGTTTGAAGGAGTGCAAGTCGGGCAGTAGTAAAGTCCTCTGCTGGTCAGCCATTTCTTAAACCAGACAGGTGAGCTATATTTTATTCCGGAAAATGATATTTAGATTTAGAAACTAATGTAGAAATGCCATGCTCGTCAGATAGTTTAAAAATAGAGAGATTGCAACACTTTCTCTCCTCTGATAATTACTGTCGTCGGTCCATCAACTAGTTTGAAAGTCGTCAGCGTGGGCGTATCATTTCTCGCTGAACGTGTCCCTATCTCGAAAACATTTACAAGACAAATTTAACAATTACATCCTGCTTTTAAAGTTCAACGTCTTCAAAACAATTTGCACTGTTTACTTTCTTGAAGCAACAATAACATTGTGTAGAATATTTAATTTATAATACCTAATATAAATTCCTTATGAAAATTCTTTCAAACTTTTTCTCGTGACTTTGCGACCCTGTTTTAAAAATGTAGTTCATAAATTTCACCTTTTTTCAGCTTATTCTTTATTTTTTTCTGATGTTTGGAAGAGGGACTTTGAGTTATTAGAGGGAAAAAATAAAGCATTCCTCAAATCCCAGTTGAATTCGTAAAATTTTTTAACGTTCCTCATAAAGAATTTTTGCAGGGACAGTAATAAAAGGCTTGTCAGTCTGATGTCTTTGCTCGTTATTCTGAATCGTTGCTTTGCGTCAAACTCAAATAGAGATCGTAAGACAAGAAAACGTCTCTGCAAGCTGGAAACTGTCACGAGATATAAAATCCTGTAATAACATTGGTCAACGTTGGTCTTAACGTTCAGAAATAAATTTTACTGCGACGAGTAAGACATAAACAATTAAAGAACTTTGACTTGAGGAAACATTCTGTCAGTGATATTTATTTCTGAGACGCATCAGGCAAGGCTAAAATAAGCGAAAGGAATTTTTTCTTTGATGAGATTGTAACTTATATAGAGACTATTACGTAGAGAGTTAAATACATTGGATATAAAAATAACGTAGATATATCTTCTTGAAGTGCCCATAAAAATGATTGTTTCTCAAAGACGTAAATTTGTAAGTTAAATGCTTCTTAGCAAGGAGACTTATCAGGGTCATGTTTTCTCTATATGATTGGGTTGAAGTTGGTAAATTTCTACTAATAAATAAATAAAAATAAAATGATTTTGGGAATTTTTTTTGATATTCTTTATCAAATAAATGCCAAAAAAAATGAAATAAAAATGTTCGTCAGACTAGACGTCTGAAACTTCAACTCAATCTCTGTATGTACCTTCTCGTCAGGCCAATAAAAAAATAGTTTAATACTTTTGTAATTGATCGATATAGTAGTTTTATATTTTAAGAATTTTGCTGTAATTGCACATAACAATGGACCTATCTTTCCGCACTGAAGACGTATTAAACACTAGAAGAAAATTAAACTTGGCAAGATTCGTATTGAGAACGATACTTTTGCTTTGCATAAATCTTAAGCGGAGGAGGCTATAATCCCAGCGATGTCGCGCTTTGCTTTTCCAACCGCTGCACATTTCATGGATCAATGAAGGAAATTTATCTAACTATGGCAGCGGAAGCTTTTGATGTAACTTTTCCTTTTGGGCAAAATTTTGAAAACCATAAATAAAATTAAATAAATAAATTCACCCATAAATAAAAATCATTTAATTGCTGCTAATAGTAATTACATTAAGCATCCACATAGTTTTCGTTCAATAACGGGTTATAATTCTCGTATCGTTATATTTCTCATATCGTTCTTGATTTAAAAACTACTGTTCATTTCAAAAGCAATTTCATAAGATTTATAGTACAGACTTCACTTTATAGACGACCATTCCCATTCGACAAGTGTCGTTTATAGTACATATGACAGATACATTAGCTATAACTCAAATCAAAGTATTCAACGCAGATTCAAGTTTCAATTTTGTAAATATCTGGAAAAATCTGAACTTTACCAAAAAAAAAAATCTTTCAGGAGAAACTCATTTAAAAATATTTTATTGAGATTGGTTCCTCTCTTTATGTTTCTTTAAATAATTTCAATTGTTACGGGTCCGAAAAATATTTCATTTTTTCAAACGTAATTTACTTTTATAACTTACAATTCCATTTAAAGCAGATCGATGACACCGCGATTTCAATTTCAGGTTCCGATTGAAGGTGACAGCGTCTCTATTCATAAATCGAATCTCATTGTTATCGTGATTCGAAATGAAGGGTTGGCTAGTTTGTGAACGAAATCGAATCCAGAATATGCATGAAAACGGATATAAATCAGGTTATATCTGAAACTAACTACCTCTGTGGAATGAGAAAAATATGTACTAACGCATCCGAGAGAACAGGAAGGAAGAAGGTAATTGATCACAAAGCAACTGAAAAATTTCCACTAAATTCTCACACGGATATTGAAAGAATAAATATAATTTCTTTTAATTAGAATTAATTCCATCAAAGTATTTCTTTATGAAAAGTTCAAACCAGAGATGAATTTTATAGAGATGATATGAAGGACATCAAATATTGGCAATGTCTCGAAAATTGTAATCAAAGTCACGGGAAAAAATCCAATTTCCTGGATGGAATAATTATGCGTAAATCAGGAACCAGAAATTGTGCATGCAACTGAAATAAAACGATCTATAAATATCAAAAGTTTATTGGAATAATAATTCAGATAGACATACGACTCGGTGTGGGCGAAACGGACGTGATAATTATAGGTAGTATACCCAAACCTCCATCCTTTATCTTCTCTAAATCCACTGTTATTCTTTAAGATTTGTTAACTTATATTTGCTAACTTATTTTTGGCTTGTAAAAATTATAACTGATACTTTAGAGAGTTAAAGTAGCCATGGCACTGGTATATCACAATAATTTAGGGTAAAAAATCTTTTTAATTAAGCGCGGATACTTTTTTTTTATAAAGAATTATAATTGGAATTTTTGTGATTTATTATGAAGAGTGTAATTTACAATAATATTAGAATGTTTACTAAAGAAGAATACCATAAATTTTGTGAACACATAAAGTGATAATTAACTTTTTAGAGTGTGAAAGCTCGTAATGACCTTCTAACGATTGAAACACACATGTAACAATGTTATAGGTCCTTGTTAAAGCATGATTCCTTAATTACGAAAGTTGGAGCTGACATAATTTAATGCCAGTTTCTGGGATTTCACATCGTACAAAATGGTGGATTCCGACAATGTTTCCCCAAGGAAAAGAATATGTTGTTCGAGCAATTTTGAGTTCAACGATATTTGCGCTTCAAGTAAACAGTGAAAATATTGATTTCTTCCCAATTTAGTTTAGTTAAGTTTAGTTTAGTGATATTGAATAATATTTTCTTATTCATATAACATAAAATGAACAATCCGAAGCCCTAATATTAAAAAAATTGTTTATCCGGCTGAGAATCGAACCCTTGTCTTCTATTTAACAACAATAACAACCACAGAAAAACTAATCAAACTTAATTTCGAATATAAATGATATTGAAAATATGTATAATTAAAAACTGTTGAAAAGGAACGAATTAAAAATTCAGAAGACTTCGTAAATTCATAATGAAGTGTCATTTAAGAGCTTTTCGCATAATCTGATACAAGCACGTACCACTTAAGCGGTTACCCAGCTACTTGGCACCTGTGCCAAATTATTGTTTTAGTCTTTCTCTAATCCTTTAATCATGCAAATGTATTTGGTCACCTTGGGGCTAAACATGCGATCAAAAATGTATACAGTCTCATTATCATTCAAATACGTAGTATTGTTTAAAATTCTTGGAATGAATTCAACAATTGCTAATTAGACAAAGAAACATAAAGAATGTTACTTTTTAAATAATGCAGTTCTGCAATGCGAGTAGAAAGAAGAATTCAGGAGAAATGTATGGAAATTATTATTTTCTTCAATGAAAAATTTCGAAATGAAGCGCGAAGTCAAGGGGGGGTACTAAAAATTGGATGTTTTGCAACTTGACCCAGTGGGGAAAAGAATCAGGAATATATCTACTATGTCAGGTTTGCATGGAAAGCAGCAGTATCATAGTCTGGAAGGTTTTGAAATAGCTGCCACCCCCACTTCTAAAGGCTTCTCGACTGGCGTGCGAACGAGTCATCTCATCTGACGCCGACGCATTCGTCGTGGAATTCTTTTGGAAAACGTATGCTGTCACTTACATAAGCACAACATCATACTCAAAAGAGTAGGTCAGCGAAGAGCAATTTTTAAGTCCCCTCAGACTCCACTTAAACTCCCTTTTTATTTATTGTGTCTTTAATATCACATACACACTCAAATTTCTTTGTACCTAAAGGTTTCGATCGCATTAATTTTATAATCGGTAATTTGATGGGGCGCCTCGACTTTAAATTATTTAATTTTAAATTATTTAATTTTTAAAGTTTTAATTTGAAAGCTAAAAAAGAACACGGAGAAAACTGGATATTAAGCCGTAATATCTAGCTATTTAACTATGGGACGACTATCTAGATATTTAGATATAATATCTTGATATTAATACTTAATATCCAGATATTAAAATATTGGATGTTAGAATATTTGGATTATATATTTTAATATCTGGATATTACGGTTTAATATCCAGTTTTCTCCGTGAAATAAAACGATACCATAGAAAGTGCCACGTTTGTTTCAATTTAAAATTTATCTACTTTTATTGTAGCATTAGCAGTAAAGTACCCCATAAGGTTTTTACCACCGGTAAAATAAAGCCAAAAGTGATTCATCCCTGGAGAATTTATTTCAAGGAAATTTCTCTAATAATATTTAATGACGCTCTAAAATTCCTGGTGTCTATTATTATAATTAGATTCATCTCCTAGAGAATATTACAATAATATTTTTTGAAAGTTCTCAATTTAAAAAATGAGTAAACACTATTTTAAGCAAAAATATCTGTGCAACTGTGTGAAAAATATTTTCAGTAGAGCTTTTTTTAAAAATAACGTCGGAAGAAAATCTACTATAAAAACCTAACATGTTGAAATAGAATTCGTTATAAGGAGGAAATTTTTTCAATTAATTTTAAGCTGCTTAATTTTTTTCAACAGAAAGTTACATTCTTTATTAAAAATTTTTGTGATTTTAATTATCTTAAGGTGCAGGAAACGAGAATCGAACAGAGTTTCCGATTGGTTAACGTTTTCACGCCGAGCTACAGCATTATAGTAGACGCTTCTGCAACATACGTTATGGTAGGGATGGAAATATTCTCGCTGAGGTTATAAAAGTTATCCTCGTTACGAAGTCGGTTAGTGTGAGACACTCGAAGTTAGGCGCCACCCCGAATAAAATGGTTAGTGATTTTCGTGATTTATCGGATAATCAGTGTCAAAATTTAATGGCAAAGGCTTCAATAAATCCCTGCGAAAATAATACAATTTTCGTCAAATTCGTAACTCAAAATTCAAAATCTCAAATATTAAAGAAGTTTTAAATATGTGCTCGTGAAAGTGTACCATATTTTTATTCAAAGATCAATCAAATAATTTAATCGCTATTACTTGCTTGAAAGAAAAAAATTATCTCAAATAAAACCTATTAAAGCGATTAATTTAATAATAATTTTTGTGTTGTGTTCTAGGATGAAGAACAAGTGCAAAGTGAGTAAAGAAGTAACGATCAGTGCAAGAGGAATATTTTTCTACATATTTTAATGTGCATGTGAACCCAAGTGTGTTTATTAACATTTAAATATCTTCTATTACTTCTTGCGAACCTTTGCTCTATTTTATATCTGCATAAAAATACTTGCACTCTTTTTTAATTATATTATAAATACAGGTCTCAAAGTCCATTTGGAATTTTTACGATGCAAATAAATTTCTTTGCGAAATGGGACATTTTAACGATGTATGTTTCGCAAAGGATGATTGACTGAGTTCGAAGTATCATTTACCATATCCGACCATGTTAACAAACATAACCGCATTCACATATTGCGTTGCAACTATATGGATTTGAGATTTAGGTCGCATCCACGTTTTACATTTCCAGTTTATGTAACATAAATCGAGGAATTGTAGTACGATGGAAATTCTTCAACTCTCGCTTTACCACAGATATGTCGATATTGAATAACTAATTGTTATACGAATGCCATGATAGATTATCGATTATCAACTATAAGAGTTGTTTAAAATAGATATTTTCATTATTATCACTGAAATTGAAGTCTTGTATGAAAAAAACAGTCAGAATTCAACCCTCTTCAATAAATAGTTCCGATCGACAGAAGCGAGGTTGCACTCAAAAGCTCAATGCCTGCAGATTTGAGAGCAAAGTGTTCACTTATTTATTTCAATCAATTGAATCGTAAAATTGGCTTGATTCTAAAGATCAAAGCTCTTCCAACACAAAAAAGACATCAAAGAATGTAGCTTTGTAATAAATATAAAACCAGCAAGATAATTACGCGAGCTTTAACTTTAACCGTCTAATTTTTGGCTTTTCTATAATTTCTTAATTAAAAATTAACACCGAAGTAATATTTTATTTACAGTGCTCAAGAGAGCATTCTCCATGTTTGACTCTCAAAAACAGGGAAAGATCGAAAAGGAAAAGGTTAGGACAATCTTGAACACTCTTGGACACACTTTTGATGACCATGAGCTGGAAACTCTTCTCAAGCAAGAGGAGGACGAAGATGGTAAAAAATTTATGTTTTGTAGAATTTTTTGACTTTTTTTTTAATTCCAACTTTCAATTAATAATTTTCAATCTCCTCTTTTCGATTGAAATACAAATATGGATTCAATTTATTGATTTATAAGAGATATTGAAGATTTTATGACTCTCTCCAATAGGAGAAGTAAAAGAGAGGAAAAAATATATAGGGACCTCGAAGCTATGTAATATCCGATAAATATCAACCTGCAGGCGATATATGCACTGTATAGGCTCCTTTAACCATCTACTGAAAAAGAAGAATAATCAAGTACACAATTCCCGGTTCTCAAAAGATATCTTTCGTCGAATCGAACCGGGAACGGGGAATTTCTATCGAGGAATAAATTGGGTCGAGCGACGGCTTTATCTGCTACACATAAAGCTCCGTTTTCTATCTTAGAGCCATACAAAGTGGGATTACATTTTGTAAACTGAGAAACTTTCATCGATGTAAATGCTTTCAAGATAATTAAGATAATTCCATTTCGCAAAAAGGTTTCTAATCTATTTTTTTTCAATTTTAAAGTACTCCCTCATAAAAAAGCAAGAAATTCTGGTTTTAAAATTTAAACTTTTCCAAGCTGAATTCAAATACCTCCAAATAGAGTCTGAATTTTTACTGTTCCCATTGGAACAATGAGTCTCGCGAATTTAATATTTAAAATGTCATTTAAATTTGAAATTAAAAATTTAAGTTTTATAGTGAGAGTACCGACAAATATTTATGACAATTGGGTCCAGTTTTATTTGCTATTTTAAGGCTCTCATGGCAATTTGTAGCTGAGACGAGTAAAGCTGTTTAGAACGAAAACTAGTGTGTAGGAGAGAATTTCACGGTGTTGGAAATAAAACGAACATTAAGCCCTTTAATACGCGAGGGACAATTCGTTCCGGCAGAGTGCAACCAGAATGAATCGTGTTTGTGAACAAAATAGTTGGAATTTAATCTGTCAGTCTGTAATATGTATATATGTATAGAGTCTTTTAAACTTATTTCACTGTAAATATAGAATTAATAAATGCAAAATTGGCGAGATGAAATTTTATAAACCTATTTTTGATTCTAATGTTATAGTTATCTTAAAATTTTTATTCAGACAATCTTGTAATAACTCGAGTCTACAGTTAGTTTTCCTCAAATTTTCAAACAATTGAAGCTCATTGTCAAAACAATAAGATTTTGATTTTCGTCATGAAATCTTGGTAACATCGCTTCTAGAGCGAAAACTCTGAACTACCTTTTAATCCAATTTGGCCAGGAGTTAGGTACCGGAATCATGACTATGACCATCCTCACGTATAAGACGGCCATTATTATGTAAATCACGCCATCACTATCGAGAACACTCAATGGCATAGTGTGGTTGATTCGAAATTAATCTCTGATGCAGTTTATACAGCAAATTTTGTCAAATATGCATTTGACAAACTGTGCATTCCAGTATATGTGTATCTACAATCTACATATATACATATCACATTCATTCTCTGAAAATTTCGAATTAATTTGTTTCCTCTATTCCGAAACAAAATCCATGCTCTGAATTTTCATCCCCGAGGGAGAAAATCCTTCACTCTTCTCGGCAATATTTCAAAATAATATTTTCCACTTTCGCACTTCCTAAAAACAAACATTTATCATTTTACCTTTAAAAATCAATCATAATCGTTTTATTGAAAAGGGAGATTGAAAAAATGGCCATTTCTCCCTTAGTGTAAAATTGCCCTTTTTAATCAAATTTTTTAAATGTTTTTAAAGACAGTGGAAGGTTGAACTTTGAATCCTTCTACCGAGTCGCCTGTCATTTCCAAGAAGAAGATGATGAAGCTCTTCAGAAGGAATTGAAGGAAGCCTTTAGGTTGTACGACAAGGAAGGAAATGGTTACATCCCTACAAGCTCTCTTCGTGAAATTTTGGCAGCCCTCGACGATCAAATCACACCTGATCAGATGGATGGTATGATTGCCGAAATTGATACCGATGGATCTGGCACAGTGGACTTTGATGGTATGATAGCAAAATTTTTTTATTAATTTGAAG